>CANTAL010000310.1:0-228257 GCA_947650365.1 Chamaelirium japonicum
TTCATTCGTACGAATATATTTATTCTAATTCATTCGTACGAATGTAGCCATTCTAATTTATTCGGACGAATATAGCTATTTTAATTCATTCGTACGAACTATTCTAATTTATTCCTATGATCCATTCTAATTCATTTGTACGATCCATTCTAATTCATTCGTACGAATATAGGCATTCTAATTCATTCATACGAGCTATTATAATTCATTCGTACGATCCATTCTAATTCATTTGTACGAATGTAGCCATTCTAATTCATTCGTACGATGTATCCATTGTAATTCATTCGTACGATCCATTCTAATTTATTTGTACGATCCATTCTAATTCATTCGTACGATCATAGCCATTCTAATTCATTCGTATGATCCATTATAATTCATTCGTCCGAGCTATTCTAAATTCATTCATACGATCCATTCTAATTCATTAGTACAATCCATTCTAAATCATTCGTACGATCCATTCTAATTCATTCGTACGAATGTAGCCATTCTAATTCATTCGTACAATCCATTCTAATTCATTCGTATGATCCATTCTAATTCATTTGTAAGAATGTATCTATTCTAATTTATTTGTACGATCACTTCTAATTCGTTCGTACGATCCATTCTAATTCATTCGTACGAATGTATCCATTCTAATTCATTCGTACGATGTATCCATTCTAATTCATTCGTACCATCCATTCTAATTCATTTGTACGAAAGAATATAGCCATTCTAATTCATTCGTAAGATTGTATCTATTCTAATTCATTCGTACGATCCATTCTAATTCTTTCATACGATCAATTATAATTCAGTCGTACGAGCTATTCTAATTCATTTGTACGATCCATTCTAATTCATTCGCACGATCCATTTTAATTCATTCGTACGAATGTAGCCATTCTAATTCATTCGTACGAATGTACCTATTCTAATTCATTCGTACAATCCATTCTAATTCATTCGTACAATCCATTCTAATTCATTCGTACGATCGTAGCCATTCTAATTCATTCGTACGAATGTAGCCATTCTAATTCATTCGTACGAGCTATTCTAATTCATTCGTACGAACGTAGCAATTTTAATTCATTCGTACGAGCTATTCTAATTCATTCGCATGATCTAATTTGAATGAATAAGAATGGCTACATTCATTCGTATGGATCGAACGAATAAATTAAAATAGATACATTTGTGCGAATGAGTTAGAATGGATCATATGAATGAATTAGAATGGATGGTACGAATGATTAGAATGGATCGTATGAATGAATTAGAATGGATCATATGAATGAATTAGAATGGATCATAGGAATGAATTATAATGGATACATTCGTGCGAATGAATTAGAATGGATCGTACGAATGAATTAGAATGGATCGTACGAATGAATTAGAATGGATACATTCGTGCGAATGAATTTGAATGGATCGTACGAATGAATTAGAATGGATACATTCGTGCGAATGAGTTAGAATGGAACGTACGAATGAATTATAATGGATACATTCGTGCGAATGAATTAGAATGGATCGTACGAATGAATTAGAATGGATACATTCGTGCGAATGAATTAGAATGGATCGTACGAATGAATTAGAATGGATTCATTCGTGCGAATGAATTAGAATGGATCGTATGAATGAATTAGAATGGATCGTACAAATGAATTAGAATGGATCCATTCTATTTCATTCGTACGATCCATTCTAATTCATTCGTACGATTCATTCTAATTCATTCGTACAATCCATTCTAATTCATTCGTACGATCCATTCTAATTCATTCGTACAATCTATTCTAATTCATTCCCACGAATGTATCCATTCTAATTCATTCGTACGATCCATTCATATAGAATGAATCCATTCTAATTAGAATGGATACATTCGTGTGAATGAATTAGAATGGATCGTACGAATGAATTAGAATAGATCATACAAATGAATTAGAATGGATCGTACGAATGAATTAGAGTGGATACATTCGTATGAATGAATTAGAAAGGATCGTACGAATGAATTAGAATGGATACATTCGTGCGAATGAAATAGAATGGATCATATGAATGAATTAGTATGGAACGTACGAATGAATTAGAATGGATACATTTGTATGAATGAATTAGCATGGATCGTACGAATGAATTAGAATGGATATATTCGTGCGAATGAATTAGAATAGATCATATGAATGGATTAGAATGGATCGTTCGAATGAATTAGATGGATACATTCATGTGAATGAATTGGAATGGATCGTACGAATGAATTAGAATGGATCACACGAATGAATTAGAATGGATACTTTCGTACAAATGAATTAGAATGGATCGTATGAATGAATTAGAATGGATCGTACGATTGAATAAGAATGGATACATTTGTGCGAATTAATTAGAATGGATCGTACGAATGAATTAGAATGGATCGTACTAATGAATTAGAATGGATACATTTGTGAAATAAATTAGAATGGATCGTACGAATTAAACAGAATGGATCATACGAATGGATACATTCGTGCGAATGAATTAGAATGGATCGTACGAATGAATTAGAATGGATCGTACGAATGTGTTAGAATGGATACATTTGTGTGAATGAATTAGAATGGATCATATGAATGAATTAGAATGGATGGTACAAATTAATTAGAATGGATCGTACGAATGAATTAGAATGCTATTCGTGCGAATGAATTAGAATGGATCATACGAATGATTTAAAATGGATCGTACGAATATATTAGAATGTATTGTACGACTGAATTAGAATGGATACATTCGTGTGAATGAATTAGAATGGATTGTACGAATGAATTAGAATAGATCGTACGAATGAATTAGAATGGATTATGCGAATGAATTACAATGGATCATACGAATGAATTAGAATGGATTGTACGAATGAATTAGAATGGATACATTCATGCGAATGAATTAGAATTGATTGTACAAATAAATTAGAATAGATTGTACGAATGAATTAGAATGGATCTTATTAATTAAATAGAATGGCTACATTCGTTCGTGCGAATGAATTAGATTGGATCATACGAATAAATTAGAATGGATCGTACTAATGAATTAGAATGGATCGTACGAACGAATTAGAATGGATACATTCGTGCAAATGAATTAGAATGGGTCGTACGAATGAATTAGAATGGATCATACGAATGAATTAGAATGGATACATTCGTGCGAATGAATTAGAATGGATGGTACGAATGAATTTCAATGGATCGAACGAATGAATTAGATGTATCCATTCTAATTCATTCATACGATCCATTATAATTCATTCGTACGATCCATTCTAATTCTTTCGCACGAATGTATCCATTCTAATTCAATCGTACGATCCATTCTTATTCATTCGTACGATCTATTCAAATTCATTCGCACGATTGTATCCATTCTAATTCATTCGAATGATCCATTCTAATTCATTCATACGATCTATTCTAATTCATTCGCACGAATGTATCCATTCTAATTCATTCGTACGATCCATTCTAATTCATTCGTATGATCCATTCTAATTCATTCATACGATCCATTCGAATTCATTCGCACGAATGTATCCATTCTATTTAATTTGTACGATACATTCTAATTTATTCGCACGGATCGTATGAATGAATTAGAATAGATCGAACGAATGAATTAGAATAGATCGTGCGAATGAATTAGAATGGATACATTCGTGCGAATGAATTAGATTGGATCATACGAATGAATTAGAATGGATCGTACGAATGTATTAGAATGGATCATACGAATGAATTAGAATGGATCGTATGAATGAATTAGAATAGATTATACGAATGAATTAGAATGGATTGTATGAATGAATTAGAACGGATCGTACTAATGAATTAGAATGGATATATTCATGCGAATGAATTAGAATGGATCGTACGAATGACTTAGAATGGATCATACGAATGAATTAGAATGAATCATACGAATGTATCCATTTTAATTTATTCGTACGAATGTATCCATTCTAATTCATTCGTACGATCCATTCTAATTCATTCGTACGATCCATTCTAATTCATTCGCACGAATGTATCCATTCTAATTCATTCATATGATCCATTCTAATTCATTCGCATGAATATATCCATTCTAATTCATTCATACGATCCTTTCTTATTCATTCGTACGATCCACTCTAATTCATTCGCACGAATATATCCATTCTAATTCATTCGTACGATCCAGTCTAAGTCATTCATACGATCCATTCTAATTCATTCGCACAAATGTATCCATTCTAATTTATTCGTACGATCCATTCTATTATACGATCCATACTAATTTATTCGTACAATCCATTCTAATTCATTCGTGTAATCCGTTGTAATTCATTTGTACAATGTATCCAAATGGATCGATACATTTGTGCGAATGAATTTGAATGGATCGTACGAATGAATTAGAATGGATCGTACGAATGTATCCATTCTAATTCATTCATACGATCCATTCTAATTGATTCGCACGAATGTATCCATTTTAATTCATTCGTACGATTCATTCTAATTCATTCGTATGATTGATTCTAATTCATTCGTACGATCTACGAATGAATTAGAATGGATCGTACGAATGAATTACAATAGATTGTACGAATGAATTAGAATGGGCCGTACGATCCATTCTAATTCATTCGTATGAATGTATCCATTCTAATTCATTCGTACGATCCATTCTAATTCATTCGCCCGAATGTATCCATTCTAATTCATTCATACGATCCATTCTAATTCATTCGTATGATCCATTCTAATTCATTCGCACGAATGTATCCATTCTAATTCATTCTTACAATCCATTCTAATTCATTCGTGCGATCTATTCTAATCCATTCGTATGATCCATTCTAATTCATTCGCACGATCCATTCTAATTAATTTGTACGATCCATTATAATTCATTCGTACGATCCATTCTAATTCATTTGTACGAATGTATCCATTCTAGTTCATTCATACGATCCATTATAATTTATTCGTACGATCCATTCTAATACATTCGCACGAATGTATCCAGATTCATTCGTACGAATGAATTATAATGGATCGTACGAAAGAATTAGAATGGATCGTACGAATGAATTAGAATGGATCGTACGAATGAAATAGAATGGATCATACGAATGAATTAGAATGGATACATTCGTACTCCATTATAATTCATTCATACGATCTATTCTAATTCATTCGCATGAATGTATCCATTCTAATTCATTCGTACGATCCATTCTAATTCGTTCGTACGTTCCATTCGAATTCATTCGGACGAATGTATCCATTCTAATTCATTCGCACAAATGTATCCATTCTAATTCATTCGCACGAATGCATTAGAATGGATCGTACGAATGAATTAGAATGTATACATTCGTGCGAATGAATTAGAATGGATCGTACGAATGAATTAGAATGGATCGTGCGAATGAATTAGTATGGATCGTACGAATGAATTAGAATGGATACATTCGTGCGAATGAATTTGAATGGATCGTTTAAATAAATTAGAATGAGTCATACAAAGGAATTAGAATGGATCGTACGAATGAATTAGAATGGATCGTACGATTAGAATGGATCGTGCGAATAAATTAGAATGGATCATACGAATGAATTAGAATGGATACATTCATTCAAATGAATTAGAATGGATCGTATGAATGAATTAGAAAGGATCGTACGAATGAATTAGAATGGATCGTGCGAATGAATTAGAATGGATCGTAAGAATGAAATAGAATGGATACATGCGAATGAATTAGAATGGATCGTATGAATGAATTAGAATGGATAGATTCTTGCGAATGAATTAGAATGGATCGTACGAATGAATAGAATGGATCGTACGAATGAATTAGAATGGATCGTACGAATGAATTAGAATTGATCGTTCGAAAGAATTAGAATGGAACGTATGAATGAATTAGAATGGATACATTCGTGCGAATGAATTAGAATGTATCGTAAGAATGAATTAGAATGGATCGTACGAATGAATTAGAATGGATATAATCATGCGAATGAATTAGAATGGATCGTACGAATGAATTAGACTGGATCTGCGAATGAATTAGAATGGATCGTACGAATGAATTAGAATGTATCGTATGAATGAATTATAATGGATCGTATGAATAAATTAGAATGGATATATTCGTACGAATGATTTAAAATGGACCGTACGATTGTATTAGAATGAATTAGAATGGATACATTCGTGTGAATGAATTAGAATAGATCATACAAATGAATTAGAATGGATCATATGAATGAATTAGAATGGATCGCACGAATGTATTAGAATGGATTGTACGAATGAACTTGAATGGATCGTGCGAATAAATTACAATGGATCATACGAATGATTTAGAATGGATACATTCGTGCGAATGAATTAGAATGGATCATACAAATGAATTAGAATGAATCGTACGAATTAATTTGAATGGATAGTATGAATGAATTAGAATGGATAGTGCGAATGAATTAGAATGGATCGTACGAATGAATTAGAATGGATACATTTGTGCGAATGAATTAGAATGGATCATACAAAACAATTAGAATGGATCGTACGAATGAACTAGAATTGATCGTGTGAATGAGTTAGAATGGATCGTACGAATGAATTAGAATGGATACATTCTTGCGAATGAATTAGAATGGATATTACGAATGAATAGAATGGATCGTACGAATGAATGAGAATGGATCATACGAATGAATTAGAAGGGATACATTGATGTGAATGAATTTGAATGGATCGTACGAATGAATTAGAATGGATCGCACGAATGAATTAGAATGGATCGTGCGAAAGATTTAGAATGGATCGTACGAATGAATTAGAATGGATTCATTCATGCGAATGAATTAGAATGGATCGTAAGACTGAATTAGAATGGATCGACCGAATGAATTAGAAGTGATACAATCATGTGAATGAATTAGAATGGATCGTATGAATGAATTAGAATGAATCATGCGAATGAATTAGAATGGATCATACGAATGAATGAGAATGGATACATTCGTGCGAATGAATTAGAATGGATCGTACGAATGAATTAGAATGGATTGTACGAATGAATTAGAGTGGATCGTGCGAATAAATTTGAATAAATCGTACGAATGAATTCGAATGGATACATTCGTGCGAATGAATTCAAATGGTTCATATGAATAAATTAGAATGAATCGTACGAATGAATTAGAATGGATCATGCGAATGAATTAGAATGGAACGTACAAATGAATTAGAATGGATACATTCGTGCGAAAGAATTAAAATGGATCGTACGAATGAATTAGAATGGATCGTACGAATGACTTAGAATGGATCGAGCGAATGAATTAGAATGGATCGTACGAATGAATTTGAATGGTTACCTTCGTGCGAATGAATTGAATGGATCGTACGAATGAATTAGAATGGATCGTACGAATGATATAGAATGGATCGTATGGATGAATTAGAATGGATCGTGCGAATGAATTACAATGGATCGTACGAATGAATTAGCATTGATATATTCGTGCGAATGAATTAGAATGGATCATACGAATGAATTAGAATGGATCATACGAATGAATTTGAATGGATCGTACGAATGAATTAGAATGGATCATGCGAATGGATTAGAATGGATACATTCGTGCGAATGAATTAAAATAGATCGTACGATTGTATTAGAATGGATCGTACGAATGAATTAGTGTGGATCGTACTAATAAAATAGAATGGATATATTCGTGCGAATGAATTAGAACAGATCGTACGAATGAATTAGAATGGATCGTACGAATGAATTAGAATGGATTGTGCGAATGAATTAGAATGTAACATACAAATGAGTTAAAATGGATATATTTGGGCGAATGAATTAGAATGGATCATACAAATGAATTAGATTGGATCGTACGAATGAATAAGAATGGATCTTACAGAATAGATCGTGCGAATGAATTAGAATGGATCGTACGAATGAATTAGAATGGATCCATTCGTGTGAATGAATTAGAATGGATCGTACGAATGAATTAGAATGGATCGTATGAATGAATTAGAATGGATCGTATGAAGAATAAGAATGGATCGTACGAATGAATTAGAATGGTTCATACGAATAAATTAGAAAGGATCGTACGAAAAAATCAGAATGGATACATTCGTGCGAATGAATTAGAATGGATCGTATGAATAAATTAGAATGGATCGTACGAATGAATTAGAATTGATTGTATGAATGAATCAGAATGGATCATGCGAATGAAGTAGAATGGATCGTACGAATGAATTAGAATGGATCATACGAATGAATTAGAATGGATCATATGAATGAATTAGAATGGATCGTGCTAATGAATTAGAATGGATCGTACGAATGAATTAGAATGGATACATTCGTGCAAAAGAATTAGAATGGATCCTACGAATGAATTAGAATGGATCGTACGAATGAATTAGAATGGATATATTCGTGCGATTGAATTAAAATGGATCTTACGATTGTATTAGAATGGATCGTACGAATGAATTAGTATGGATCGTACGAATGAAATAGAATGAATACATTCGTGCGAATGAATTAGAATGGATCGTACGAATGAATTAGAATGGATCAATTCGTGTAAATGAATTAGAATGGATCGTACGAATGAATTAGAATGGATCGTACGAATGAATTAGAATGGATCGTGCGTATGAATTAGAATGGATCGTACGAATGAATTAGAATGGATACATTCGTGTGAATGAATCAGAATGGATCGTACGAATAAATTAGTATGGATCGTACGAATGAATTAGAATGGATCGTACGAATGAATTAGAATGGATACATTCATGCGAATGAATTAGAATGGATCATATGAATGAATTAGTGTGGATCATACGAATGAATTAAAATGGATCCTGCGAATGAATTAGAATGGATCGTACGAATGAATTAGAATAGATACATTCGTGTGATTAATTAAAATGGATCGTACGAATGAATTAGAATAAATCGTACGAATGAATTAGAATGGATCGTGTTAATGAATTAGAATGGATCGTACGAATGAATTAGAATGGATCGTGCGAATGAATTGGAATGGATCATACAAATAAATTAGAATGGATACATTTGTGCGAATGAATTAGAATGGATCGTACGAATGAATTAGAATGGGTCATACTAATGAATTAGAATGGATACATTCATGCAAAGAATTAGAATGGATCGTACGAATGAATTAGAATGGATCGTACGAATGAATTAGAATAGATCGTGCGAATAAACTAGAATGTATCGTACGAATGAATTAGAATGGATACAATCGTGCGAATGAATTAGAATGGATCGACGAATGAATTAGAATGGATCGTACGAATGAATTAGAATGGATACATTCGTGCGAATGAATTAGAATGGATCGTACGAATGAATTAGAATGGATCGTAGGAATGAAATAGAATGGATACATTCGTGCAAATGAATTAGAATGGATCGTACGAATGAATTTGAATGGATCGTATGAACAAATTAGAATGGATCGTACGCATGATTTAGAATGGATCATGCGAATGAATTAGAATGGATTGTACGAATGAATTATAATGGATACATTTGTACGAATGAATTAGAATGGATCGTACGAATGAATTAGAATGGATCTTACGAATGAATTAGAATGGATCATATGAATGATTTAGAATGGATCGTGCGAATGAATTAGAATGGATCGTACGAATGAATTAGAATGAATGCATTCGTGCAAATGAATTAGAATGGATCATATGAATGAATTAGAATGGATCATACGAAGGAATTAGAATGGATCGTATGAATGAATCAGAATAGATACATTCGTGCGAATGAATTAGAATGTATCGTATGAATGAATTAGATAGGATCATACGAATGAATTCGAACGGATCGTACGAATGAATTAGAACGGATCGTGCGAATGAACTAGAATGGATCGTACGAATGAATTAGAATGGATACATTCATGCGAATGAGTTAGAATGGATCGTACGAATGAATTAGAATGGATCGTACGAATGAATTAGAATAGATCATACGAATGAATTATAATGGATCGTGCTAATGAATTAGAATGGATCGTATGAAAGTATTAGAATTGATACATTAGTGCAAAAGAATAAAATTGATTGTATGAATGAATTGGAATGGATCGTACAAATGAATTAGAATAGATCGTATGAATGAATTAGAATAGATCGTACGAATTAATTAGAATGGATCATGTGAATGAATTAGAATGGATCGTATGAATGAATTTATAATGGATACATTCGTGCGAATGAATTAGAATGGATAGTACGAATGAATTAGAATGGATCGAACGAATGAATTTGAATGGATCGTACGAATTAATTAGAATGGATCGTGCAAATGAATTAGAATGGATCATACAAATGAATTAGAATGGATACATTCGTAGGAATGAATTAGAATATATTGTACGAATGAATTATAATGGATCGTACGAATGAATTAAATGGATATATTTGTGTGAATGAAATAGAATGGATCGTATGAATGAATTAGAATGGATCATACGAATGAATTAGAATGGATACATTCGTGCAAATGAATTAGAATGGATCGTGCGATTGAATTAGAATGGATTGTGCGAATGAATTAGATTGGATCGTACGAATGAATTAAAATGGATACATTCGTGCGAATGAATGAGAATGGTTCGTATGGATGAATTAGAAAGGATCGTATGAATGAATTAGAATGGATCGTCTGAATGAATTAGAATGGATAATACAAAATAATTGGAATGGATCGTGCGAATGAATTAGAATGGATCGTACGAAAGAATTAGAATGGATTCATTTGTGCAAAAGAATTAGAATGGATCGTACGAATGAATTAGAATGGATCGTACGAATAAATTAGAATGGATTGTACGTATGACTTAGAATGATCGTGCGAATGAATAAGAATGGATTGTACGAATGAATTAGATTGATATATTTGTGCGAATAAATTAGAATGGATTGTATGAATGTATTAGAATGGATCGTACGAATGAATTAGAATGGATTGTGCGAATGAATTATAATGGACCGTGCGAATGAATTAGAATGGATCATACGAATAAATTAGAATGGATCATACGAATGAATTAGAATTGATTGTACGAATGAATTAGAATGGATCGTGCGGATGAATTAGAATGGATTGTACGAATGAATTAGAATGGAATATTTTTCCGAATTAATTAGAATGGATCATACGAATGAATTTGAATGGATCGTACGAATAAATTAGAATGGATCGTACGAACGAATTAGAACGGATCATGCGAATGAATTAGAATGGATCGTACAAATGAATTAGAATGGATACATTCGTGCGAATGAATTAGAACGGATCGTACGAAAGAATTAGAATGGATCGTAGAAATGAAATAGAATTCATCGTACGAATGAATTAGAATGGGTCGTGCGAATAAGTTAGAATGGATCGTACGAATGAATTAGAATGGATACATTCATGCGAATGAATTAGAATGAATCATACGAATGAATTAGAATGGATCGTACGAATTAATTAGAATGGATCGTACGAATAAATTTGAGTGGATTATACGAATGAATTAGAATGGATCGTGCGAATGAATTAGAATGGATTGTACGAATGAATTAGAATGGATACATTCGTGCGAATGAATTAGAATGGATCGTACGAATGAATTAGAATGGATTGTACGAATGAATTAGAATGGATCATACGAATGAATTAGAATGGATCGTGCGAATGAATTAGAATGGATCGTACGAAAGAATTAGAATGGATCGTGCGAATGAATTAGAATGGATCGTACGAAAGAATTAGAATGGATCATATACGAATGAATTAGAAAGGATCATACGATTGAATTAGAATGGATCGTAGGAATAAATTAGAATGGATCGTGCGAATGAGTTAGAAAGGATCGTACGAATGAATTAGAATGGATCGTACGAATGAATTAGAATGGATCGTACAAATGAATTAGAATGGATCGTGCGAATGAATTAGAATTGATTGTACGAATGAATTAAAATGGATACATTCATGCAAATGAATTAGAATGGATCGTACGAATGAATTAGAATGGATCGTACGAATGAATTAGAATGGATTTTGCGAATGAATTAGAATGGATCGAACGAATGAATTAGAATGGATACATATGTGCGAATGAATTAGAATGGACACATTCGTGCGAATGAATTAGAATGGATCGTACAAATGAATTAGAATGGATCGTACGAATGAATTAGAATGGATCGTATGAATGAATTAGAATAGATAGTACAAATGAATTGGAATGGATCGTGCGAATGATTTAGAAGGGATCGTTCGAAAGAATTAGAATGGATACATTCGTGCGAAGGAATTAGAATGGATCGTACGAATGAATTATAATGGATCGTACGAATAAATTAGAATGGATTGGACGTATGACTTAGAATGGATCGTGCGAATGAATTAGAATGGATCGTACAAATGAATTAGATTGAATACATTCGTGCGAATTAATTAGAATGGATCGTTTGAATGAATTAGAATGGATCGTACGAATAAATTGGAATGGATTGTACGAATGAATTAGAATGGATCGTGCGAATGAATTTGAATGGATCGTACGAATGAATTAGAATGGATACATTTGTGCGAATGAATTAGAACGGATCGTACGAAAGAATTAGAATGGATCATACGAATGAATTAGAATGGATTGTAGGAATGAAATAGAATTGATCGTACAAATCAATTAGAATGGATCGTGCGAATGAATTAGAATGTATCGTACGAATGAATTAGAATGGATACATTCATGCGAATGAATTAGAATGGATCGTACGAATGAATTAGAATGGATCGTATGAATTAAATAGAATGGATCATACGAATGAATTAGAATGGATCGTACGAATGAATTAGATAAATCGTGCGAATGAATTAGAATGGATCGTACGAATGAATTAGAATGGATATATTCGTGCGAATGAACAAGAATGTATCGTACTAATGAATTAGAATGGACCGTACGAATAAATTAGAATGGACCGTACGAATGAATTAGAATGGATCGTACGAATGAATTAGAATGGATACATTTGTGCGAATAAATTAAAATGGATCATACGAATGAATTAGAATGGATCGTACGATTGAATTAGAATGGATCGTAGGAATAAATTAGAATAGTTCGTGTGAATGAACGGAATGGATCATACGAATGAATTAGAATGGATCGTACGAATGAATTAGAATGGGTCGTACGAATAAATTGGAATGGATACATTCATGTGAATGAATTAGGATGGATCGTATGAATGAATTAGAATGGATTGTACGAATGAATTAGAATGGATCATGCGAATGAATTAGAATGGATCGTACGAATAAGTTAGAATGGATTCATTCATGCTAATGAATTAGAATGGATCGTACGAATGCATTAGAATGGATCATACGAATGAATTAGAATGGATTATGCGAATGAAATAGAATATATCGTACGAATGAATTAGAATGGATACATTCGTGCGAATGAATAAGAATGGATCATGCGAATGAATTAGAATGGATTGTGCGAATGAATTAGAATAAATACATTCGTGCGAATGAATTAGAATGGATTGTACGAATGAATTAGAATGGATCATACGAATGAGTTTGAATGGATCGTGCGATTGAATTAGAATGGATCGTACGAATGAATTAGAATGGATACATTCGTGCGAATGAATTAGAATGGATCGTATGAATGAATTAGAATGGATCGTACGAATGAATTAGATGGATCGTGCGAATGAATTAGAATGGATTGTAAGAATTAATTAGAATGGATAAATTCGTGCGAATGAATTATAATGGATCGTACGAATGAATTAGAATCGATCATACGAATGGATTAGAATGGAACGTATGAATGAATAAGAATGGATCGTGCGAATGAATTAGAATGGATCGTACAAATGAATTAGAATGGATACATTCGTGCGAATAAATTAGAATGGATTGTACAAATGAATTTGAATGAATCGTGCGAGTGAATTATAATAGATCATACGAATGAATTAGAGTGGATCGTGCGAATGAATTAGAATGGATCGTACGAATGAATTAGAACGGATCGTACGAATGAATTTGAATGTTTCGTACGAATGAATTAGAATGGATCGTACGAATGAATTAGAATGGATCATGCGAATGAATTAAAATGGATCGTGTAAAGGAATTAGAATGAATCGTACAAATGAATTATAATGGATCATATGAATGAATTAGAATGGATCATGCGAATGAATTAGAATAGATCATATGAATGAATTAGAATGGATATATTCTTGCGAATGAATTAGAATGGATCGTATGAACGAATTAGAATGGATCGTACGATTGAATTAGAATAGATCGAGCGAATGAATTAGAATCGATCGTGCGAATGAATTAGAATGGATCGTACGAATGAATTAGAATGGATACATTCGTTCGAATGAATTAGAATGGATCGTACGAATGAATTAGAATGGATCATACGAATGAATTAGAATAGATACATTCGTGCGAATGAATTTGAATGGATTGTACGAATGAATTAGAATAGATCGTACGAATTAATTAGAATGGATCATGCGAAGGAATTAGAATGGATCGTATGAATGAATTAGAATGGATACATTCATGCGAATGAATTAGAATGGATTGTACAAATGAATTAGAATGGATCGTACGAATGAATTAGAATAAATCGTATGAATTAATTAGAATGAATCATACGAATAAATTAGAATTGGTCGTGCGAATGAATTAGAATGGATCGTACGAATGAATTAGAATGGACCGTATGAATGAATTTGAATGGATCATACGAATGAATTAGAATGGATACATTTGTGCGAATGAATTAGAATGGATCGTACGAATGAATTTGAATGGATCGTACGAATGAATTAGAATGGATCGTATGAATTAATTAGAATGGATCGTGCGAATGAATTAGAATGGATCGTATGAATGAATTAGAATTGATACATTCATATGAATGAATTAGAATGGGTCGTACGAATGAATTAGAATAGACCGTACTAATGAAATAGAATGGATACATTCATGCAAATGAATTAGAATGGATCGTATGAATGAATTAGAATGGATCGTGCGATTGAATTAGAATGGATCGTACGAATGAATTATAATGGATACATTCGTACAAATGAATTAGAATGGATCGTACGAATGAATTAGAGTGGATCGTACGAATGAATTAGAATGGATAGTGTGAATAAATTAGAATGGATCGTATGAATGAATTAGAATAGATATATTCGTGCTAATGAATTAGAATAGATTATACGAATAAATTAGAATGGATACATTCGTGCGAATAAATTAGAATAGATCGTATGAATGAATTAGAATGGATCGTACGAATGAATTAGAATGGATCGTAAGTATGACTTAGAATGGATCGTGCGAAAGAATTAGAATGGATCATACGAATGATTTAGAATGGATTCATTAGTGCGAATGAATTAGAATGGATCGTACGAATGAACTAGAATGGATAGTATGAACGAATTAGATTGGATCGTACGAAGGAATTACAATGGACCATACGAATAAATTAGAATGGATAGTATGAATGAATTGGAATGGATCGTACGAATTAATTAGAATGGATACATTTGTTCGAATGAATAAGAATGGATCGTACGATTGAATTAGAATGGATCGTATGAATAAATTAGAATCGATTGTACGAATGATTTAGAATGGATGATACGAATGAATTAGAATAGATCATGCGAATGAATTAGAATGGATTGTATGAATGAATTAGAATGGATATATTCGTGCGAATGAATTATAATGGATCATACAAATGAATTAGAATGCATCGTACGAATGATTTAGAGTGGATCGAACGAATGAATTAGAATGGATCGTACGAATTAATTAGAATGGATCGTGCGAATGAATTAGAATGGATCGTACGAATGAATTAGAATGGATATTGGGAATGAATTAGAATAGATCGTACGAATGAATTAGGATGGATCGTACGAATGAATCAGAATGGATCGTACGAATGAATTAGAATGGATCGTACCAATTAATTAGAATGGATCGTGCGAATGTATTAGATTGGATCATACGAATGAATTATAATGGATACATTAGTACGAATGAATTAGAATGTATTGTACGAATGAATTAGAAGTGATCGTATGAATGAATTACAATGGATCGTACGAATGAATTAGACTGGATACATTCGTGCGAATGAATTAGAATGGATCGTACGAATGAATTAGAATGGATCGTACGAATGAATTAGAATGAATCGTGCGAATGAATTAGAATGGATTGTACGAAAGAATTATAATAGATACTTTCATGCAAATTAATTAGAATGGATCGTACGAATGAATGAGAATGGATCGTACGAATAAATTAGAATGGATCGTACGAATGAGTTAGAATGGATACATTCGTGCGAATGAATTAGAATGGATCATACGAATAAATTAGAATGGATCGTACGAATTAATTAGAATGGATTGCACAAATGAATTAGAATGGATCGTGCGAATGAAATAGAATGGATCGTTCGAATGAATTAGAATGGATACATTCGTGCGAATAAATTAGAATGGATCGTACAAATGAATTAGAATGGATCGTACGAATGAATTAGAATGGATCGTACGTATTACCTAGAATGGATCGTGCGAATGAATTAGAATGGATCGTACGAATGAATTAGAATGGATCGTACGATTGAATTAGAATGGATGAATGAATAAGAATGGATCTTACGAATGAATTAGAATGGATCGTGCGAATGAATTTGAATGGATTATGCGAATGAATTAGAATGGATCGTACGAATGAATTAGAATGGATACATTGGTGCGAATGAATAAGAATGGATCATACGAATGAATTAGAATGGATAGTACGAACGAATTAGAATGGATCTTACGAATGAATTAGAATGGATCGTGCGAATGAATTCGAATGGATCGTACGAATGAATTAGAATGGATACAATCATGCGAATAAATTAGAATGGATCGTACGAATGAATTAGAATGGATCGTGCAAATGAATTAGAATGGATCATACGAATGAATTAGAATGGAACGTGCGAATGAATTAGAATGGATCGTACGAATGAATTAGAATGGATCCATTCGTGTGAATGAATTTGAATGGATACTATGAATGAATTAGAATGGATCGTTCGAATGAATTAGAATCGATCATATGCATGAATTAGAATGGATCATGCGAATGAATTAGAATGGATCGTACGAATGAATTAGAATGGATACATTCGTGTGAATGAATTAGAATGGATCATACGAATGTATAAGAATGGATCGTACGACTTAATTAGAATGGATCGTACGAATGAATCGTACGAATGAATCATACGAATGAATTAGAATGGATCGTGCGAATGAATTAGAATGGATCGTACGAATGAATTAGAATGGATATATTCATGCGAATGAATTAGAATGGATCGTACGAATGAATTAGAATGGATAGTACGAATGAATTAGAATGGATCGTGCGAATGAATTAGAATGGATCGTACGAATAAATTAGAATTGATACATTAGTGCGAATGAATTAGAATGGATCGTACGAATGAATTAGAATGGGTCGTAAGAATGAATTAGAATGGATCGTACGAATGAATTTGAATGGATCGTGCGAATGAATTAGAATGGATCGTACGAATGAATCAGAATGGATACATTCGTGCGAATAAATTAGAATGGATCATACGAATGAATTAGAATCGATCATACGAATGAATTAGAATGGATCGTGCGAATGAATTAGAATGGATCATACGAATGAATTAGAATGGATACATTCGTGCGAATGAATTAGAATGGATCGTACAAATGAATTATAATGGATCGTACGAATGAATTAAAATGTATCGTTCGAATGAAATAGAATGGGTCATACGAATGAATTAGAATGGATTGTGCGAATGAATTAGAATAGATCGTAAGAATGAATTAGAATGGATACATTCGTGCGAATGAATTAGAATGGATCGTACGAATGAATTAGAATAGATCGTACGAATGAATTAGAATAGATCATACAAATGATTTAGAATGGATCGTACGAATGAATTAGAATGGATCGTACGAATGAATTAGAATGTATCGTGTGAATGAATTAGAATGGATCGTACGACTGAATTAGAATGGATCGTACGAATGAATTAGAATGGATCGTACAAATGAATTAGAATGTATCGTGTGAATGAATTTGAATGGATCGTACGAATGAATTAGAATGTATCGTATGAATGAATTAGAATGGGTTGTACGAATGAACTAGAATGGATCGTACGAATGAATTAGAATGGATCGTGCGAATAAATTAGAATGGATCGTGTGAATGAATTATAATGGTTCATATGAATGAATTAAATAGATAGATTCGTGCAAATGAATTAGAATGGATCGTACGAATGAATTAGACTTGATCGTATGAATGAATTTGAATGTATCGTGTGAATGAATTAGAATGGATCATACGAATGAATTAGAAAGGATACATTCGTGCGAATGAATTAGAATGGATCGTACGAAAGAAATAGAATGGATCATACGAATGAATTAGAATGGATCATACTATTGAATTAAAATGGATCGTGCGAATGAATTTGAATGGATCGCACGAATGAATTGGAATGGATACATTCATACGAATGTAATAGAATGGATCATACGAATGAATAAGTATGGATTGTACGAATGAATTCAAATGGATCATACGAATGAATTAGAATAGATACATTCGTGCGAATGAATTCGAATGGATCGTACGAATGAATTCAATTGGATCGTACGAATGAATTACAATGGATCGTGCGAATGAATTAGAATAGATCGTAGGAATGAATTAGAGTGGGTACATTCGTACGAATGAATTAAAATGGATCGTGTCAATGAATTAGAATGGATCATATGAATGAATTAGAATGGATCGTGTGAATAATTTAGAATGGATCATACCAATGAATTTGAATGGATCTATTTGTGCGAATGAATTAGAATGGAACGTACGCATGAATTAGAATGGATCATAAAGAATGGAACATACGCATGAATTAGATTGGATCCTACGAATGAATTAGAATGGAGACATTCATGCGAATGAATTAGAATGGATCGTACGAATGAATTAGAATGGATCGTACGAATGTATTAGAATGGATCGTGCGAATGAATTAAAATGGATCGTACAAATGAATTAGAATGGATACATTCGTGCGAATGAATTAGAATGGATCGTAGGAATGAATTAGAATGGATCGTCCGAATGAATTAGAATGGATCATGCGAATGAGTTAGAATGGATCGTACGAATGAATTAAAATGGATACATTCGTACGAATGAATTAGAATGGATCATACGAAAGAATTAGATTGGATCGTACGAATAAATTAGAATGGATCATAGGAATGAATTAGAATGGATCATGTGAATGAATTAGAATGGATCATACGAATGAATTAGAATGGATACATTTGTGCGAATGAGTTAAAATGGATCGTCCGAATGAATTAGAATGGATCGTACAAATGAATTAGAATGGATCGTGCGAATGAATTAGAATGGATCGTACGAATGAATAAGAATGCATACATTCGTGCGAATGAATTAGAATGGATCATACGAATGAATTAGAATGGATCATGCAAATGAATTATAATAGATCGTACAAATTAATTAGAATAGATCATGCAAATGAATTAGAATGGATCGTATGAATGAATTCGAATGGATATATTCGTGCGAATGAATTAGAATGGATCGTACGAATGAATTAAAATAGATCGTATGAATGAATTAGAATAGATCAAACGAAGGAATTAGAATGGATCGTACGAATGAATTGGAATGGATCGTACGAATGAATTGGAATGGATCGTACGAATGAATTAGAATGGATCATACGAATGAATTGGAATGGATCATACGAATGAATTAGAATTGATCGTACGAATGAATTAGAATGGATCATGCGAATGAAGTAGAATGGATCGTACGAATGAATTAGAATGGATACATTCATGTGAATCAATTAGAATGGATCGTACGAATGAATTAGAATGGATCGTACGAGTGAATTAGAATGGATCGTATGAATGAATTAGAATTGATACATTCCTACGAATGAATTAGAATGGATCGTATGAATGAATTAGAATGGATCGTACAAATTAATTGGAATGGATCGTACAAATGAATTTGAATTGATCGTACGAATGAATTAGAATGGATCATGCGAATGAATTAGAATGGATCGTACGAATGAATTAGAATGGATACATTCGTTCGAATGAATTAGAATGGATCGTACGAATGAATTAGAATGGATCATATGAATGAATTAGAATGGATCGTACGAATGAATTAGAATGGATCGTGCGAATGAATTAGAATGGATTGTACGAATGAATTAGAATGGATACATTTGTGCGAATGAATTAGAATGGATCGTACAAATGAATTAGAATGGAACATATGAATGAATTAGAATGGATCGTGCGAACGAATTAGAATGGATCGTACGAATGAATTAGAATAGATATATTCGTGCGAACGAATTAGAATTGATCGTACGAATAAATTAGAATAGATCGTACGAATGATACAAATGAATTAGAATGGATCGTGCGAATGAATTAGAATGGATCATACGAATGAATTAGAATGGATACATTCATGCGAATGAATTAGAATGGATCATACGAATAAATTAGAATGGATACATTCGTGCGAATGAATTAGAATGGATCGTACGAATGAATTAGAATGGATCGTGCGAATGAGTTAGAATGGATCGTACGAATGAATTAGAATGGATACATTCATGCGAAACGAATGAGTTAGAATGGATCGTACGAATGAATTAGAATGGATACATTCATGCGAATGAATTGGAATGGATCGTACGAATGAATTCTAATTCATTCGCACGATCCACTCTAATTCATTCGCACGATCCATTCTAATTCATTCATACGATCCATTCTAATTCGTTCGTACCATCCATTCTATTTCATTAATGCGATCTATTCTAATTAAGTCGCAAGAATATATCCATTCTAATTCATTCGTACGATCCATTCTAATTCATTCATACAGTCCATCCAAATCCATTCGCACAATGCATTCTAATTCATTCGTATGATCCATTCTAATTCATTTGCACGATCCATTATAATTCATTCGTACGATCCATTCTATTTTATTCGCATGATCTATTCTAATTCATCCATACGACCTATTCTAATTCATTCACACGATCAATTCTTATTCATTCGTACGATCCATTCGAATTCATTCACACGAATGTATCCAATCTAATTCATTCGTACGAACCATTCTAATTTATTCGCACGGTCCCTTCTAATTCATTCGCACGTTCCATTCTAATTCATTCATACGATCCATTCTAATTTATTCATACGATCCATTCTAATTCATTCGCACGAACGTATCCATTCTAATTGAATAGATCATGTGAATGAATTAGAATGGATACATTCGTGCGAATGAATTAGAATGGATTGCATGAATGAATTAGAATGTATCGTATGAATGAATTAGAAAGGATCGTACAAATGAATTAGAATGGACCGTGCGAATGAATTAAAATGGGTTATACGAATGAATTAGAATGGATACATTTGTACGAATGAATTAGAATTGATCGTACGAAAGAATTAGAATGGATCGTGTGAATGAATTAGAATGGATCGAGCGAATGAATTAGAATGGATCGTGCAAATGAAATAGAATGGATCGTATGAATGAATTAGAATGGATCGTGCGAATGAATTAGAATGGATCATACGAATGAATTAGAATGGATACATTCATGTGAATGAATTAGAATGGATCGTACAAATGAATTAGAATGGATCGTGTGAATTAATTAGAAGGGATCGTACGAATGAATTAGAATGGATACATTCATGTGAATGAATTAGATTGGATCGTACGAATAAATTAGAATGGATACATTCGTATGAATGAATTAGAATAGCTCGTACGAATGAATTAGAATAGGTCGTACGAATGATTTAGAATGGATCGTGCGAATGAATTAGAATGGATCGTACGAATGAATTAGAATGGACACATTCGTGCGAATGAATTAGAATAGGTCGTACGAATGAATTAGAATGGATCGTACTAATAAATTAGAATAGATCGTGCGAATGAATTAGAATGGATCATACAAATGAATTAGAATGGATACGAATGAATTAGAATGGATACATTCGTGCAAATAAATTAGAATGGATAGTACGAATGGATCGTACGAATGAATTAGAATGGATCATGAGAATGAGTTAGAATGGATACATTCATGCGAATGAATTAGAATGGATCATATTCTAACTCATTCGTATGATCCATTCTAACTCATTAATACGATGCATTCTAATTTATTCATACAATCCATTCTAATTCATTCGTACGAATGTATCTATTCTAATTCATTCATACGACCCATTCTAATTCATTCACACTATCTATTCTAATTCATTCGTACGATCCATTCTAATTCATTCATATGATCCATTCTAATTCATTCGTACGGTCTATTCTAATTGATTCGTACAATCCATTGTAATTGATTCGTACGATCCATTCTAATTCATTCGTACGATATATTCTAATTCATTAGTTCAATCCATTCTAATTCATTCGTATGATCCATTCTAATTCATTCGCACGAATGTATCCATTCTAATTCATTCATATGATCCATTCTAATTCATTCGCACGATCAATTCTAATTCATTCGTACGATCCATCCTAATTAATTCGTTCGATCCATCCTAATTCATTCGTATGATCCATTCTAATTCATTCGTACGATCCATTCTAATTTATTCGCACAAATGTATCCATTCCTATTCATTCGTACAATCCATTCTAATTCATTCTTACGATCTATTTTAATTCATTCTTAGATCCATTCTAATTCATTCATATGATTCATTCTAATTCATTCGTACCATCCATTCTAATTCATTCGCACGAATGTATTCATTCTAATTCATTCGTACGATACATTCTAATTCATTCGCAAAATCTATTCTAATTCATTCGTACGATCCATTCTAATTAATTCGCACGATCTATTCTAATTCATTCGCACGATCCATTCTAATTCATTCATACGATCCAATCTAATTCATTCGTACGATCCATTCTAATTCTTTCGCACGAATGTATCCATTCTAATTCATTCGTACGATCCATTCTGATTCATTCGCACAATCCATTTTAATTCATTCGTACGATCCATTCTAATTCATTCGTACGATCCATTCTTACTCATTCGTACAATCCATTCTAACTCATTCGTACGATCCATTCTAATTCATTAATACGATTCATTCTAATTTATTCTAATTCATTCGCACGATCCATTTAAATTCATTCGTCCTATCCATTTTAATTTATTCGTACGATCCATTCTAATTCATTCGTAGGATCCATTCTAATTCATTCGCATGAATATATCCATTCTAATTCATTCGTACGATCCATTCTAATTCATTCACACAATCTATTCTAATTTATTCGTACGATCCATTCTAATTCATTCGCACGATCCATTCTAATTCATTCGTACGATCTATTCTAATTCATTTGTACGATCAATTCGTACGATCCATTCTTACTCATTCGTACGAATGAATTAGAATAGATCGTGCGAATGAATTAGAATGGATCGTACGACTGAGTTAGAATGGATCGTACGAATGAATTAGAATGGATCGTGCGAATGAATTAGATTGGATCGTACGAATGAATTAGAATGGATCATGCGAATGAATTAGAATGGATGGTACGAATGAATTAGAATGGATCGTGCGATTGAATTAGAATGGATCGTGCGAATGAATTAGAATGGATCGTACGAATGAATTAGAATAGATACATTCGTGCAAACGATTTATAATGGATCGTACAAAAGAATTAGAATGGTTCGTATGAATGAATTGGAATGGATCGTACGAATTAATTAGAATGGATACATTCATGCGAATGAATTAGAATGTATCGTATGAATGAGTCGTATGAAAGAATTAGAATGGATCGTACGAATAAATTAGAATGGATCATATCAATTAATTAGAATGGATCGTACGAATGAATGAGAATAGATTGTGCGAAAGAAATAGAATGGATCGTGCGAATGAATAAGAATGGATCGTACGAATGAATTAGAATGGATACATTCGTGCGAATAAATTAGAATGGATCGAATGAATGAGTTAGAATGGATCATACGAATGAGTTAGAATGGATCGTGTGATCGTATGATCCATTCTAATTCATTCGTATGAATGTATCCATTGTAATTCATTCGTACGATCCATCCTAATTCATTCGTACGATCCATTCTAATTCATTCGTATGATCCATTCTAATTCATTCGTACGATCCATTCTTATTCATTCAGACGATCCATTCTAATTCATTCGTACGATCCATTCTAATTCATTCGCATGTTCCGTTCTAATTCGTTCGTACGATCCATTCTAATTCATTCGCACGATCAATTCTAAATCATTCGTATGAACCGTTCTAATTCATTCGTATGATCCATTCTAATTCATTCGAACGACCTATTCTAATTCATTCACACGAATATATCCATTCTAATTCAATCGTACGAACTATTCTAATTCATTCGCACGATCTATTCTAATTCATTCGTACGAACCATTCTAATTCATTCAGACGATCCATTCTAATACATTCATATAAACCATTCGAATTCATTTGCACAAATGTATCCGTTCTAATTCATTCGTACGATCTATTCTAATTAAATCACATGATCCACTGAATGGATTGTACGAATGAATTAGAAAAGATCGTACGAATGAGTTTGATTGGATCGTGTGAATGAATTAGAATGGATCGTACGAATGAATTAGAATGGATTCATTCGTGCGAATGAATTAGAATGGATCGTATGCAATCCATTCTAATTCATTCGTGCGATCCATTCTAATTTACGAATGAATTAGAAAAGATTCTGAAAATTAATTAGAATGGATCGTACGAATGAATTAGAATGGATACATTCATGCGAATGAATTATAATGTATCGTATGAATGAATTAGAATGGATCGTATGAATGAATTGGAATGGATCGTACGAATGAATTAGAATGGATACATTCGTGCGAATGAATTAGAATGGACCATACGAATGAGTTAGAATGGATCGTACGAATGAATTATAATGGATTACGAATGAATTAGAATGGATAGTACGAATCAATTAGAATGGATCATACGAATGAATTAGAATGGATCACATGATCCATTCTAATCTATTCGCACGATCCATTCAAATTTATTCGTACGATCCATTAAAATTCATTCATACGATCCATCCTAATTTATCCATTCTATTTCAATCGCATGAATGTATCCATTCTAATTCATTCGTATGATCCATACTAATTCATTAGTACGATCCATTCTAATTCATTCGTACGATCCATTCTAATTCATTCGTATGATCCATTCTAATTCATTCAAACGATCAATTCTAATATATTCATACGATACATTCTAATTCATTCGTACGATATATTCTAATTCATTAGCACGATCCATTCTAATTCATTAGCACGAATGTTTCCATTCTAATTCATTCGTATGATCCATTCTAATTCATTCCAATGATCCATTCTAATTCATTCTCCCGATCAATTCTAATTCATTCGTACGATCTATTCTAATTCATTCGTACGATACATTCTAATTCATTCGTACGATCCATTCTAATTCATTCATACGATCCATTCTAATTCATCCGCATGAATGTATCTATTCTAATTCATTCGTACGATCCATTCTAATTCATTCGCATGAACCATTCTAATTCATTCGTACGATCCATTCTAATTCATTCGTACGATCTATTCTAATTCAATCAGATGAGATCCATTCTAATTCATTCGTACGATCCATTTTAATTCATTCGCGCGATCTATTCTAATTCATTCGTACGATCTATTCTAATTCATTCGCATGATCCATTCTAATTCATTCGTACGATCCATTCTAATTTATTCGCACAGTCTATTCTAATTCATTCGCACAAATGTATCCATTCTAATTCATTCATACGATCCATTCTAATTCATTCGCACGATCCATTCTAATTCATTCGTACGATCCATTCTAATTCATTCGCACGAATGTATCCATTCTAATTCATTCATACGATCGATTCTAAATGAATTAGAATGGATCATACGAATGAATTAGAATGGATCATATGAATAAATTAGAATGGATCATGCAAATGAATTAGAATGGATCGTACGAATGAATTAGAATGGATCGTACGAATGAATTAGAATGGATACTTTGGTACGAATGAATTAGAATAGCTCGTACGGATGAGTTAGAATAGATCGTGCGAATTAATTAGAATGTATCGTATGAATGAATTAGAATGGATAGATTCATTCGCATGATCCATTCTAATTCATTCGTACGATCCATTCTAATTCATTTGCACGATCCATTCTAATTCATTCATTCAATCGATTCTAATTCATTCGCACGATCCATTCTAATTCATTCGTACGATCCATTCTAATTTATTCGCACAGTCTATTCTAATTCATTCGCACAAATGTATCCATTCTAATTCATTCATACGATCCATTCTAATTCATTCGCACGATCCATTCTAATTCATTCGTACGATCCATTCTAATTCATTCGCACGAATGTATCCATTCTAATTCATTCATACGATCGATTCTAAATGAATTAGAATGGATCATACGAATGAATTAGAATGGATCATATGAATAAATTAGAATGGATCATGCAAATGAATTAGAATGGATCGTACGAATGAATTAGAATGGATCGTACGAATGAATTAGAATGGATACTTTGGTACGAATGAATTAGAATAGCTCGTACGGATGAGTTAGAATAGATCGTGCGAATTAATTAGAATGTATCGTATGAATGAATTAGAATGGATAGATTCATTCGCATGATCCATTCTAATTCATTCGTACGATCCATTCTAATTCATTTGCACGATCCATTCTAATTCATTCATTCAATCGATTCTAATTCATTCGCACGATCCATTCTAATTCATTCATACGATCCATTCTAATTCATTCGTATGATCCATTCTAAATCATTTAGAATGCATCGTATGAATGAATTAGAATGGATACATTCGTGTGAATGAATTAGAATGGATCGTGCAAACGAATTAGAATGGATCGTACGAATGAATTAGAATGGATACATTCGTGCGAATGAATTAGAATAGATTGTGTGAATGAATTAGAATGGATCGTGTGAATGAATTAGAATGGATCGTGCGAATGAATTAGAATAGACCGTGCGAATGAATTAGAATGGATCGTACGAATGAATTAGATTGGATCGTGCGAATGAATTAGAATGGATCGTACGAATGTATTAGAATGGATCTTGCGAATGTATTAGAATGGATCGTACGAATGAATTAGAATGGATCTCATATAAATGAACTATAATGGATCATACGAATGAATTTGAATGAATTAGAATGGATCGTACGAATCAATTAGAATGGTTCGTGCAAATGAATTAGAATGGATCGTACGAATGAATTAGAATGGATCTTACGAATGAATTAGAATGGATCGTACGAATGAATTAGAATTGATCGTGCGAATGAATTAGAATGGATCGTACGAATGAATTAGAATGGATCGTACGAATGAATTAGAATGGATACATTCATGCAAATGAATTAGAATGGATCGTGTGAATGAATTATAATAAATCGTGCGAATGAATTAGAACGGATCGTACGAATGAATTAGAACAGATCGTACGAATGAATTAGAATGGATCGAATGAATGAATGAGAATGGATCGTATGAATGAATTAGAAAGGATTGTATGAATGAATTAGAATGGATCGTGCAAATGAATTAGAATGGATCGTACGAATGAATATGAATTAGAATGGTTCGTACAAATGAATTAGAATGGAACATACGAATAAATTAGAATTGATACATTCGTGCAAATGAATTAGAATGGATCGTACGAACGAATTATAATGGATCGTACGAACGAATTAGAATGGATACATTCATACGAATGAATTAGAATGGATCATACGAATGAATTTGAATGGAATTTACGAATGAATTAGAATGGATCATACAAATAAATTAGAATGGATACATTCGTGCGGATGAAATAGATTGGATAAATTAGGATGGATCGTACAAATGAATTAGAATGGATCGTACGAATGAATTTGAATGGATCTTGCGAATGAACTAGAATGGATCGTACGAATGAATTAGAATGGATCATACGAATGAATTAGAATGGTTCGTACGAATAGATTACAATGGATCGTGCGAATGAATTTGAATGGATATATTCGCGCAAATGAGTTAGAATGGATCGTACGAATGAATTAGAATAACTCGTACGAATGAATTAGGATGGATAGACTGTGCGAATGAATAGATTTTGCGAATGAATTAGAATGGATCGTACGAATGAATTAGAATGGACCGTGCGAATGAATTAGAATGGATCGTATGAAGGAATTAGAATGGGTCGTACGATTGAATTAGAATGGATACATTCGTGCGAATAAATTAGAATGGATCGTATGAATGAATTAAAATGGATCGTATGAATGAATTAGAATTGATCGTGTGAATGAATTAGAGTGAATCGTACAATGAATTAGAATGGATCGTACGAATGAATTAGAATTGATCGTGTGAATGAATTAGAATGGATTATACGAATGAATTAGAATGGATATATTGTGCGAATGAATTAGAATGGATCGTACGAATAAGTAAGAATGGATCGCACGAATGAATTAGAATGGATTGTACGAATGAATTAGAATGGATCGTGCTAATGAATTAGAATGGATCATACGAATGAATTAGAATAGAATGTGCGAATGAAATAAAATGGATCGTACGAAGGAATTAGAATGGATCGTACGAATGAATTAGAATGGATACATTCGTGCGAATGAATTAGAATGGATTGTACGAATGAAATAGAATTGATCGTATGAATAAATTAGAATGGATCGTACAAATGAATTTGAATGGATCATGCGAATGAAGTAGAATGGATCGTACAAATGAATTAGAATGGATCGTACGAAAGAATTTGAATAGATACATTCGTGCTAATGAATTAGAATGGATCGTACGCATTCTAATTCATTCGTACGATCCATCCTAATTCATTCGCATGATCCATTCTAATTCATTCGCACGATCTATTCTTATTCATTCCTACGATCCATTCTAATTCATTCGCACGAATGTATCCATTCTAATTCATTCGCATGAATGTATCCATTCTAATTCATTCGTACAATCCATTCTAATTCATTTGCACGATCCATTCTAATTTGGATCTTGCGAATGAATTAGGATGGATCGTACGAATGAATTAGAATGGATCGTACGAATGAATTAGAATTGATCGTGCAAATGAATTAGAATAGATCGTTCGAATGAATTAGAATGGATCGTACGAATGAATTAGAATGGATCGTACGAATGAATTAGAATTGATCGTGCAAATGAATTAGAATGGATCGTACGAACGAATTAGAATAGATCGTCTGAATGAATTAGAATGGATTGTACGAATGAATTAGAATGGATATATTTGTGCGAATGAATTAGAATGGATCGCACGAATAAGTAAGAATGGATCTTAAGAATGAATTACAATGGATCGTGCGAATGAATTAGTATGGATTGTACGAATGAATTAGAATAGATTGTGCGAATGTATGTGAATGGATCGTACGAATTAATTGGAATGATTACATTCATGCGAATGAATTAGAATGGATCGTATGAATCAATTAGAATGGATCGTATGAAAGAATTAGAATGGATCGTGCGAATAAATTAGAATGGATCGTAAGAATGAATTAGAATGGATCGTGCGACTAAATTCATTCGCACGAATGTATCCATTCTAATTCATTCGCACGTAAAATGGATCGTACGAAAGAATTAGAATGGATCGTACGAATGAATTTGAATGGATCATGCGAATGAATAAGAATGGATCGTACAAATAAATTAAACGTACAATCCATTTTAATTCATTCGCAAGATTGTATCCATTCTAATTCATTCGTATGATCCATTCTAATTCATTCGGATGATCCATTCTAATTCATTCATACGATCCATTCTAATTCATTTGCATGAATGTATCCATTCTAATTCATTCGTACGATCCATTCTAATTCATTCGCACGATCCATTCTAATTCATTCGTACAATCTATTCTAATTCATTCGTACGATCCCGTATTAATGAATTAGAATGGATCGTACGAATGAATTAGAATGGATACATTCGGGCATTCTAATTTATTCGTACGATCCATTCTAATTCATTCATACGATCCATTCTAATTCATTCTTACGATCCATCCTAATTCATTCGCACGAATGCATCCATTCTAATTATTCATTTGATCCATTCTAAATCATTCGTACAATCAATTCTAATTCATTCGCACGAATGTATCCATTCTAATTCATTTGCACGATCCATTCTAATTTATTCGTACGATCCATTCTAATTCATTAGGGTGAATGTATCCATTCTAATTCATTCGTACGATCCATTCTAATTCATTCGGACGAATGTATCCATTCTAATTCATTCGTATGATACATTCTAGTTCATTCGCACGATCTATTCTAATTCATTCGTACGATCCATTCTAATTCATTCATACGATCCATTCTAATTCATTCATACGATCCATTCTAATTCATTCGCACAATCTATTCTAATTCATTCTTACGATCCATTCAAATTCGATCCATTCTAATTCATTCACACGATCTATTCTAATTAGAATGGATACATTCGTGCGAATGAATTAGAATGGAACGTACGAATGAATTAGAATGGATACATTCGTGCGAATGAATTTGAATAGATTATTCGAATGAATTAGAATGGATCATACGAATGAATTACAATGAATTAGAATGGATCGTGCGAACGAATTAGAATGGATCGTACGAATGAATCAGAATGGATAGTACGAATGAATTAGAATGCATACATTCGTACGAATGAATAGAATGGATCATACGAATGTATTATAACGGATCATACGAATGAATTAGAATGGATCTTGCGAATGAATTAGAATGGAACGTACGAATGAATTAGAATGGATACATTCGTGCGAATGAATTAGAATGGATCGTATGAAAGAATTAGAATGGCTCGTAAGAATGAATTAGAATGGATCGTGCGAATGAATTAAAATGGATCGTGCGAATGAATTAGAATGGTTCGTACGTTCGCATGAATGTATCTGTTCTATTTCTTTCGTCCGATCCATTCTAATTCATTCGTACCATCCATTCTAATTCATTTGCACGATCCATTCTAATTCAATCGTACAAGCTATTGTAATTCATTAGCACGGATGTATCAATTCTAATTTATTCACACATATCATTTTAATTCATTCTTACGAACCATTCTAATTAATTCGTACGATCCATTGTAATTCATTCGTACAAGCTATTCTTATTCATTCGCACGATCCACTCTAATTTCTTTCGTATGATCCATTCTAATTCATTCGTACGATCCATTCTAATTCATTCGCACGAATGTATCCATTCTAATTCATTCATTCTATCCATTCTAATTCATTCGTATGAAGAATGAATTGTACGAATGAATTAAAATGGATACATTCGTGCGAATGAATTACAATGGATCGTACAAATGAATAAGAATGGATCGTACGAATGAATTAGAATAGCTCGTACTAATGAATTAGAATGGATACATTCGTGCGAATGAATTAGACTGGATCATACGAATGAATTAGAATGGATACATTCGTTCGAATGAATTAGAATGGATCGTACGAATGAATTAGAATGGATTGTACGAATGAATTAGAATGGATTGTATGAATGAATTAGAATGGATAAATTCGTGCGAATGAATTAGAATGGATCGTATGAATGAATTAGAATGGATACATTCGTGCGTATGAATTAGAATGGATCATACGAATGAGTTAGAATGTATCGTACGAATGAATTAGAAGGATCGTACGAATGAATTAGAATGGATCGTACGAATGAATTAGAATGGATCATTCGAATGAATTAGAATGGATTGTATGAATGAATTAGAACGGATACATTCGTGCGAATGAATTAGAATGGATCGTACGAATGAGTAAGAATAGATCATACAGATAAATTAGAATGGATCGTACGAATGAATTAGAATGGATCGTGCGAATGAATTAGAATGGATCGTACAAATAAATTTGAATGGATCGTGCGAATGAATTAGAATGGATCTTGCGAAAGAATTAGAATAATCATATGAATGAATTAGAATGGTTACATTTGTGCGAATGAATTAGAATGGATCGTACGAATGAGTATGAATGGATCATACGAATGAATTAGAATGGATCGTACGAATGAATTAGAATGGATCGTGCAAATGAATTAGAATGGATCGTCTGAATGAATTAGAATGGATCGTGCGAATGAATTAGAATGGATCATGCGAAAGAATTGGAATAATCGTACAAATTAATTAGAATGGATACATTCGTGCGAATGAATTTGAATGGATCGTACGTCATACGAGCTATTCTAATTCATTCGTATGAACCATTCTAATTCATTCGTACGATCCATTATAATTCATTCATACGATCCATTCTAATTCATTTGCACGGATGTATCCATTCTAATTCATTCGTACGATTCATTCGCACAAATGTATCCACTCTAATTCATTATAATTCATTCGCACGATCCATTCTAATTCATTCGTACGTCCCATTCTAATTCATTCGTACGATCCATTCTAATTCATTCATACGATCCATTCTAATTCAGTCGTACGATCCATTCGAATTCAGTCGTACGATCCATTCTAATTTATTCGTGCGATCCATTCTAATTCATTCGTACGAATGTATCCATTATAATTCATTCATACGATTCATTCTAATTCATTCGCACGAATGTATCCATTCTAATTCATTCTAATTCATTCACACGATCCATTCCAATTCATTCATACGATTCATTCTAATTCATTCATACGATCCATTCTTACTCATTCGTACGATCCATTCTAATTCATTCGCACGAATGTATCCATTCAAATTCATTTGTACAATCCATTCTAATTCATTCGCACGATACTTTCTAATTCATTTGCACGAATGTATCCATTCTAATTCATTCGTACAATCCATTCTAATCCATTCGCACGAATGTATCCATTCTAAATCATTCCTACGATTCATTCTAATTAATTCACACGAATGTATCCATTCTAATTCATTCGCATGATTCATCCTAATTCATTCGTACGATCCATTCTAATTCATTCATACGATCCATTCTAATTCATTCATACGATCCATTCGAATGGATCGTGTGAATGAATTAGGATAGATCGTTTGAATGAATTAGAATGGATCGTACGAATGAATTAGAATTGATCGTGCGAATGAATTAGAATGGATCGTGCGAATGAATTAGAATGGATCATATGAATGAATTAGAATGAATCGTGCAAATGAATTAAAATGGATCATTCGAATGAATTAGAATGGATCGTGCGAATGAATTAGAATGGATCGAATGTATTACAATGGATCGTGCGAATGAATTAGGATAGATCGTGCGAATGAATTAGAATGGATCGTACAAATGAATTAGAATGGATCGTATGAATGAATTAGAATGGACCATGTGAATTAATTATGATGGTTCGTATGAATGAATTAGAATGGATCGTACGAATGAATAAGAATTGATCGTGTGAATAAATTAGAATGGATCGTATGAATGAATTAGAATGGATACATTTGTACGAATGAATTAGAATGGATCGTAAGGATAAATTAGAATGGATTGTACGAAGGAATTAGAATGGATCGTACAAATAAATTAGAATGGATCGTGCGAATGAATTAGAATGGATCGTGCGAATGAATTAGAATGGATCGTATGAATGAATTAGAATAGATCGTGCGAATGAATTAGAATGGATCGTGCAAATGAATTAGAATGGATCGTGCAAATGAATTAGAATGGATCATTCGAATGTATTAGAATGGATCGTGCGAATGAATTAGAATGGTTCGTAAGAATGAATTAGAATAAATCGTGCGAATGAATTAGAATGGATCATACGAATGAATTAGAATTGATCATGTGGATGAATTAGAATGGATTGTACGAATGAATTAGAATGGATCATGCGAATGAATTAGAATGGATCGAATGTATTAGAATGGATCGTGCGAATGAATTAGAATGGATCGTGCGAATGAATTAGAATGGATCGTATGAATGAATTAGAATGAATCGTGCAAATGAATTAGAATGGATCATAAGAATGAATTTGAATGGATCGTGTCAATTAATTAGAATGGATCGAATGTATTAGAATGGATCGTGCGAATGAATTAGGATAGATCGTGCGAATGAATTAGAATGGATTGTATGAATGAATAAGAATGGATCGTATGAATGAATTAGAATGGATCGTGCAAATTAATATTTTGATGGATCGTATGAATGAATTAGAATGGATCGTACGATTGAATAAGAGTTGATCATGTGAATAAATTAGAATGGATCGTATGAATGAATTAGAATGGATACATTCGTGCGAATGAATTAGAATTGATCGTACGAATGAATTAGAATGGATCGTACGAATGAATTAGAATGGATCGTACGAAGGAATTAGAATGGATCGTACGAATGAATTAGAATAGATCGTGTGAAAGAATTAGAATGGATCGGACGAATGAATTAGAATAGATCATGCGAATGAATTAGAATGGATCGTGCAAATGAATTAGAATGGATCGTGCAAATGAATTAGAATGGATCATACGAATGAATTAGAATGGATCGTGTGAATGAATTAGAATGGTTCGTTTGAATGAATTAGAATGGATCATGCGAATGAATTAGAATGGATCGTACGAATCAATTAGAATTGATCGTGTGGATAAATTAGAATGGATTGTATGAATGAACTAGAATGGATCGTATGAATGAATTCGTACGAATGAATTAGAATGGATCGTGCGAATGAATTAGAATGGTTCGTTTGAATGAATAAGAATGTATCCATTCTAATTCATTCATACGATCCATTCTAATTCATTCGTACGAATTCATTCATACGATCCATTCTAATTCATTCGCACGAATTTATCCATTCAAATTCATTCATACGATCCATTCTAATTCATTCGCACAATGAATCGTATGAATTAGAATGGATACATTCGTGCGAAGGAATTAGAATGTATCATACGAATGAATTAGAATTGATCGTACGAATGAATTAGAATGGTTCGTACGAATGAATTAGAATAGTTCGTACGAACGAATTAGAATGGATCGTACAAAAGAATTGGAATGGATACATTCATACGATCCATTCGAATTCATTCGCATGATCCATTCTAATTCATTCGCACGAATGTATCGTACGAATGAATTAGAATGAATTAGAATAGATTGTGCGAATGAATTAGAATGGATACATTCGTACGAATGAATTAGAATGGATCATACGAATGAATTAAAAAGGATCGTGCGAATGAATTAGAATGTATTGTATGAATGAATTAGAATGGATACATTCGTGCATTCTTATTCGTGCGATTGAATTAGAATACTATCCATTCTAATTCATTCGTATGATCCATTCTAATACATTCGCACGATCAATTCTAATACATTCGTACGAACCATTCTAATTTATTCATACGATCCATTCTAATTTATTCGTACGATCCATTCTAATTCATTCCCACGAATATCTCCATTCTAATTCATTCATACGATCCATTCTAATTCGTTTGTACGATTCATTCTAATTCATTAATTCGTACGATCTATTCTTACTCATTAGTACGATCCATTCTAATTCATTCGCACGAATCTATCCATTCTAATTCATTCGCACAAATGTATCCATTCTAATTCATTCGTATGAACCATTCTAATTTTGTACGATCCATTCTAATTCATTCGCATGAATGTATCCATTGTAATTCGTTCATATGATCCATTCTAGTTAATTCGCACGATCCATTCTAATTGATTCGCACGATCAATCCTAATTCATTCGTACGATCCATTCTAATTCATTCGTACGATTCATTCTAATTCATTCGAACCATCTATTCTAATTCATTCGCACGATCAATTCTAATTCATTCATACGTTCCATTCTAATTCATTCATACGATCCATCCTAATTAATTCGCATGATCCATTCTAATTCATTCGTACGATTTATTCTAATTCATTCACACGATCTATTCTAATTCATTCGTGCGATCCATTCTAATTCATTCATACGATCCATTCTAATTCAATCGCACGATCTATTCTAATTAATTCACACGAATGTATCCATTCTAATTCATTCGCACAATCCGTTCTAATTCATTTACATGATCTATTCTAATTCATTCACACGAATGTATCCATTCTAATTTATTTGTACGATCAATTCTAATTCATTCGTACGGTCCATCCTAATTTATTCGTGTGATCCATTCTAATTCATTCGTACGATCCATTCCAATTAATTCGCACGAATGTATCCATTCTAATTCATTCGTACGATCCATTCTAATTCTTTCGCACGATCCATTCTAATTCATTCGTACGATCCATTCTAATTCATTCATTCGATCCATTCTAATTCATTCATACGAACCATTCTAATTCATTCGCATGAATGTATCCATTCTAATTCATTCGTACGATCCATTCTAATTCATTCGCACAATCTATTCTAATTTATTCGTACGACCATTCTAATTCATTCGCACGATTCTTTCTAATTCATTCGGACGAATGTAACCATTCTAATTCATTCGGACGATCGATTCTAATTCATTCATACAATCCATTCTAATTCATTTGTATGATCCATTCTAATTCATTCGTACAAGCTATTCTAATTTATTCGTACGAACCATTCTAATTCATTCGTACGATCCATCCTAAATCATTCGCACGATCCGTTCTAATCCCTTTGCACAAACCATTCTAATTCATTTATACAATCCATTCAAATTCGTTTGCACGATCCATTCTAATTCATTCTCACAATCCATTCTAATTCATTCGTACAATCCATTCTAATTCATTCGCACGATCCATTCTAATTCATTCATACGATCCATTCTATTTCATTCATACAATCCATTCTAATTTATTCGCATGAATGTATCAATTCTAATTTATTCGTACGTTCTATTCTAATTCATTCGTATGAACCATTCTAATTCATTTGTACGATCCATTCTAAATCATTCGTACGATCCATTCTAATTCATTCGCACGAATGTATCAATTCTAATTCATTCGTACGATTCATTCTAATTCATTCGCACGAATGTATCCATTCTAATTCATTCGTACAATCCATTCTAATTCATTCGCACGATCCATTCTAATTAATTCGTATGATCCATTATAATTCATTCACACGATCCATTCTAATTCATTCGTACAATCCATTCTAATTCATTCGCACCATCCATTCTAATTCATTCATATGATCCATTCTTTGTCATTCGTACGATCCATTCTAATTCCATCGTACGATCCATTCTAATTCATTCGCACGAATGTTTGAATTCTAATTTATTTGTAAGTTCCATTCTAATTCATTTGTATGAACCATTTTAATTTGTTCGTACAATCCATTCTAATTTATTCATATGAACCATTCTAATTCATTCGTACGAATGTATCCATTCTAAGTTTTTCGTACGATTCATTCTAATTCATTAGCACGAATGTATCCATTCTAATTCATTCATACGATACATTCTAATTCATTCCCACGATCCATTCTAATTCATTCGTACGATCCATTCTAATTCATTCGCACGATCCACTCTAATTCATTCGTACGATCCATTCTAATTCATTCGCACGAATGTGTCCAATCTAATTCATTCGTACGATCCATTCTAATTCCTTCATACGATCCATTCTAATTCATTCGCACGAATGTATCCATTCTAATTCATTCATACGATCCATTCTAATTCATTCATACGATCTATTCGAATTCATTCGTACGAATATATCCATTCTAATTCATTCATACGATAGACTCTAATTCATTCGCACGATCCATTCTAATTCATTCGTACGATCCATTCTAATTCATTCGTACGATCCATTCTAATTCATTTAAAACGATCTATTCTAATTCATTCGCACGAATGTATCCATTCTAATTCATTCGTACGATCCATTCTAATTCATTCGCACAATCCATTCTAATTCATTCGCATGAATGTATCTATTCTAATTCATTCGCACGATCCATTCTAATTCATTCACACGATCCATTTAAATTCATTCGTATGATTCATTCTAATTCATTCGTACGATCCATCCTAATTTATTAGTATGGGCAATTCTAATTCATTCGTATGATCTATTCTAACTCATTTACTCGAATGTATCCATTCTAATTCATTCATACGATCCATTCTAAATTATTCGCACGATTTATTCTAATTCATTCATACGATCCATTCTAATTCATTCATACGATCCATTCTAATTCATTCGTACGATCCATTCTAATTCATTCACACGATCTATTCAAATTCGTTCATATGATCCATTCTAATTCATTCGTACGATCCATCCTAATTTATCCATTCCATTTCATTTGTACGAATGTATCTATTCTAATTCATTCGTATGATCCATACTAATTCATTCGTACGATCCATTCAAAGTCATTTGTACAATCTATTCTAATTCATTCGTACGAATGTATCCATTCTAATTCATTCGTACGATCCATTCTAATTCCTTCGTACGATCCATTCTAATTCATTTGCACGAATGTATCAATTCTAATTTATTCGTACGTTCAATTCTAATTCATTCGTATGAACCATTCTAATTCATATTCATTTGTACGATCCATTCTAATTCATTTGCACGGTCTATTCTTATTCATTCATACGATCCATTGTAATCCATTCTAATTCAATTTTAATTCTAATACATTCATACGAATGAATTAGAATGGCTTGTATTAATGAATTAGAATGGATCGTGCGAATGAATTAGGATAGATCGTACGAATAAATTTGAATGGATCATACGAATGAATTAAAATTAATCGTGCCAATGAATTAGAATGGATCGTACGAATGAGTAAGAATGGATCGTACGAATGAAATAGAATGGATCAATTGAATGAATTAGAATGGATTGTACGAATGAATTAGAATAGATATATTCGTGCGAATGAATTAGAATGGATCGTATGAATAAATTAGAATGGATCGTAAGAATGAATTAGAATGGATTGTGCGAATGATTTAGGATAGATCGTATGAATGAATTAGAATGGATCGTACGAATGAGTTAGAATTGATCGTGCGAATGAATTAGAATGGATCGTATGAATGAGTAAGAATGAATCGTACGAATGAATTAAAATGGATCGTATGAATGAATAAGAATGGATCATATGAATGAATTAGAGTAGATACATTTGTGCGAATGAATTAGAATGGATCGTATGAGTGAATTATAATGGATTGTGTGAATGAATTAGAATGGATCGTACGAATGAATTAGAATGGATCGTATGAATGAATTAGGATAGATCGTACGAATGAATTACAATGTGTACGATCCATTCTAATTCATTCGCACGAATGTATCCATTCTAATTTATTCGTACGATCCATTTTAATTCATTCGCAAGAATGTATCCATTCTAATTCATTCGTCCGATCCAATCTATTTTATTCACACGAATGTATCCATTCTAATTCATTCGTACAATCCGTTCTAATTCCTCACATACCGCACGATCCTATTCTAATTCATTCGCACGAATGTATCAATTCGAATGAATGTATCATATTAGAATGGTACGAATGAATTTGAATTAATCGTGCGAATGAATTAGAATAGATCGTTCGAATGAATTAGAATGGATTGTACGAATGAATTAGAATGGATCATACGAATAAATTAGAATGGATCGTACGAATGAATTAGAATGGATTGTGCGAATGAATTAAAATGAATACATTAATGCGAATGAATTAGAATGGATCGTGCGAATGAATTAGAATATGGATCGTACGAATGAATTAGAATGGATCGTACGAATGAATTAGAATGGATCGTATGAATGAATTAGAATGGATTATACGAATGAATTAGAATGGATCGTACGAATGAATTAGGATAGATCGTGTGAATGAATTAGAATGAATTAGAATGGATACATTCGTGTGAATTAATTTGAATGAATCGTACGAATAAATTAGAATAGATACATTCATACGAATGAATTAGATTGGACCATACGAATGAATTAGAATGGATCATATGATTGAATTAGAATTGTTCGTACGAATAAATTAGAATAGCTCGTACTAATGAATTAGAATGGATCGTACGAACGAATTAGAATAGATTGTGCGAATGAATTAGAATGCATCGTACAAATGAATTAGAATAGATACGAGCGAATGAATTAGAATGGATCGTACGAATGAATTAGAATGGATCATGGGAATGAATTTGAATGGATTGTACAAATGAATTAGAATAGCTCGTACGGATGAATTAGAATGGATCGTACGAATGAATTAGAATGGATACATTCGTGCGAATGAATTAGAATGGATTGTACGAATGAATTACAATGGATCATACGAATGAATTAGAATAGATCATGCGAATGAATTAGAATGGATCAAAGAATGAATTAGAATGGATCGTGCGAATGAATTAGAATGGATCGTACGAATGAATTAGAATGGATATATCCGTTCGAATGAATTAGAATGGATCGTACGAAGGAATTAGAATGGATTGTATGAATGAATTATAATGGATACATTCGTGCGAATGATTTAGAATGGTTCATACGAATCAATTAGAATGGATCGTACAAATGAATTAGAATGGATGCATTTGTGCGAATGACTTAGAATGGATCGTACGAATGAATTAGATTGTATCATGCGAATGAATTAGAATGGATCGTATGAATGAATTAGAGTAGATCGTGCGAATTAATTAGAATGGATCGTACGAATGAATTAGAATGGATACATTCGTACGAATGAATTAGAATGGATCGTACGAATGAATTAGAATGGATACATTCGTGCGAAGGAATTAAAACGGATCGTACGAATGAATTAGAATGGATCATATGAATGAATTAGAATGGATCATACGAATGAATTAGAATAGATACATTCGTGCGATGGAATTACAACGGATCGTATGAATGAATTAGAATGGATCGTACGAATGAATTAGAATGGATCATGCGAATGAATTAGAATGGATCATACTAATAAATTAGAATGGATACATTCGTATAAATGAATTAGAATGGATTGTACGAATGAATTAGAATGGATCGTATGAACGAATTAGAATGGATCATGCGAATGAATTAGAATGGATCGTACGAATGAATTAAAATGTATCGTATGAATGAATTTGAATGGATCGTACGTGTACAAGTGAATTAGAATGGATCATACGAATGAATTAGGATCGATCGTACGAATGAATTAGAATGGATTGTACAAATTAATTTGAATGGATCGTGTGAATGAATTAGAATGGATCGTACGAATGAATTAAAATGGATCGTGCAAATAAATTAGAATGGATCGTGCGAATGAATTTGAATGGATCGTGCGAATGAATAAGAATGCGTACGAGCTATTCTAATTCATTCGTGCGAATGTATTCCTTCTAATTCATTCGTACGATCCATTCTAATTCATTTGCACGATCCATTCTAATTCATTCATACGATCCATTCTAATTCATTCATACGATCCATTCTAATTCATTCGCACGATTGTATCAATTCTAATTCATTCGTACGATCCATTCTAATTCATTCGCACGATCCATTCTAATTCATTCGCATGATACATTCTAATTCATTCACAATACGATCCATTCTAATTCATTCGTACGATCCATTCTAATTCATTCGCACGATCCATTCTAATTCATTCATACGAGCTATTCTAATTCATTCATATGATCTATTCTAATTTATCCATACGATCTACTCTAATTCATTCGCACGAATGTATCCATTCTAGTTCATTCGTACGATCTATTCTAATTCGTTCGCACAATCTATTCTAATTCATTTGTACGATCCATTCTAATTTATTCGAACGATCTGTTCTAATTCATTCATACGAACCATTCTAATTCATTCTTACGATCCATTCTAATTCAATCGCATGATCCATTCTAATTCATTCGTTCGATCCATTCTAAATCATTCTTACGATCCATTCTAATTCATTCGTACAATCCATTCTAATTCATTCGTACGATCCATTCTATTTCATTCGTGCGATCCATTCAAATTCATTCGCACAATCTATTCTAATTCATTCGTATGATCCATTCTAATTCATTCGTACGATCTATTCTAATTCATTCACACAATCCATTCTAATTCATTCGTATGATCCATTCTAATTCATTCGTACGATCTATTCTTACTCATTCGTACGATCCATTCTAATTCATTCGCACGATTGTATCCATTCTAGTTCATTCGTATAATCCATTCTAATTCATTCGCACGATCCATTCTAATTCATTCGCACGGTTTATTCTAATTCATTCGTACGATCAATTCTAATTCATTCGCACGATCCATTCTAATTCATTCGTACGTTAATTACATTCTTGCGATTGAATTAGAATGAATCGTACGAATGAGTAAGTATGGATCGTACAAATAAATTAGAATGGATCATACGAATGAATTAAAATGGATCGTGCGAATGAATTAGAATGGATATATTCATGCGAATAAATTAGAATGGATCGTATGAATGAATTACAATGGATCGTATAATGAATTAGAATATCCTGTACGAATGAATTAGAATAATGATTCATTCCAATTCATTCATAGGATATATTCGTGCGAATGAATTAGAATGGATCCTACGAATGAATTAAAATGGATCATACAAATGAATTACGATCCATTCTAATTCATTCATACGATCCATTCTAATTCATTAGCATGAATGTATCCATTCTAATTCATTCGTACGATCCATTCTAATTCATTCGCACAATCTATTCTAATTGATTCGTACGATACATTCTAATTTCTTCGTACGATCCATTCTAATTCATTTGCACGGTCCATTCTAATTCATTCGTATGATCCATTCTAATTCAGTCGTACGATCCATCCAAATTCATTCGTACGATCCATCCTAATTTATTCATATGATCAATTCTAATTCATTCGTACGATCCATTCTAATTCATTTGCATGAATGTGTCCATTCTAATTTATTTGTATGATCCATTCTAATTCATTTGCATGATCCACTCTAATTCATTCGTATGATCCATTCTAATTCATTCGTACTATACATTCTAATTCATTCATACGATCCATTCTAATTCATTCGCACAATCCTTTCTAATTCATTCGTATGATCCATTCTAATTCATTCTTACGATCCATTCTAACTCATTTGTACGATCCATTCTAATTCATTCGTATGAAAGTATCCATTCTAATTTATTCGTAAGATTTAGTCTAATTCATAGCTATTCTAATTCATTCGTACGATCCATTCTAATTCATTTGTACGATCCATTCTAATTCATTTGTATGATCGATTCTAATTCATTCGTACTATCCATTCTAATTCATTCGTACGATTCATTCTAATTCATTCACACAATCTATTCTAATTCATTCGTACGATCCATTCTAATTCATTTGCACGATCCATTCTAATTCATTCATACGATCCATTCTAATTCATTCGTACGATCTATTCTAATTCATTCATATGATCCATTCTAATTCATTCGCACGATCCATTCTAATTCATTCGCAAGAATGTATCTATTCTAATTCATTCGTACGATCCATTCTAATTCATTCGTACGATCCATTCTAATTTATTCGTACGATCCACTCTAATTCATTCATACGATCCAGTCTAATTCATTCGTACGATCCATTCTAATTCATTCGTACTATCCATTCGAATTGATTTGCACGATCCATTCTAATTCATTCATACGAATGTATCCTATAAATGAATTAGAGTGAATCATTATTCACACGATCCATCCTACAAATTCATTCGCATGATCCATTCTAATTCATTCGTACGATCCATTCTAATTCATTTGCATGATCTATTCTAATTCATCCGTACAAGCTAATTCATTCGCACAAATGTATCCATTCTAATTCATTATTACGATCCATTCTAATTCATTTGCCCGATCCATTCTAATTCATTCGTACGATCCATTCTAATTCATTCGTACGATCCATTCTTATTCATTCGGACGAATGTATCCATTATCCATTCTAATTCATCCGCACGAATCTATCCATTCTAATTCATTCTTACAAGCTATTCTTATTCATTCGTACGATCCATTCTAATTTATTCGCACGATCCATTCTAATTCATTCAAAAGAGATCGTACAAATTAATTAGAATGGATACATTCGTGCGAATGAATTAGAATGGACCGTATAAATGAATTAGAATGGATCGTACGAAAGAATTAGAACAGATCGTACGATCCATTCTAATTTACTTGCACAATCCATTCTAATTCATTCGTACGATCCATTCTAATTTATTGCATTCGCACGAATGTATCCATTCTAATTCATTTGTACGATCCATTCTAATTCATTCGTACGATCCATTCTAATTCATTCGCACGAATGTATCCATTCTAATTCATTTATACGATCCATTCTAATTCATTCGTACGATCTATTCTAATTCATTCTTACTAATATATCCATTCTAATTCATTCGTACGATCCATTCTAATTCATTCCTATGATCCATTCTAATTCATTCGCACGATCCATTCTAATTCATTCGCACGATCCATTCTAATTCATTCGTACGATCCATTCTAATTCATTCATACGATCCATTCTAATTCATTCGCACGAATGTATCCATTCTAATTCATTCATACGATCCATTCTAATTCCTTTGTACGATCTATTCTAATTCATTCGTACAAGCTATTCTAATTCATTCGTACGATTCATTCTAATTCTTTTGTACGATCCATTCTAATTCATCCGCACGATCCATTCTATTTAATTCGTATGATCCATTCTAATTCATTCGTACGATCCATTCGAATTAATTCGCACTAACCATTCTAATTCATTCGTACGATACATTCTAATTCATTTATACGATCCATTCTAATTCATTCGTACGATCCATTCTTATTCATTCGCATGAATGTATCCATTCTAATTCATTCGTACGATCCATTCTAATTCATTCGCACGATCCATTAGAATTAGTATAGCACATACTAATTCATTCATACGAAGGAATTAGAATAGATCGTACGAATGAATTAGAATGCGTACAATCCATTCTAATTCATTTACACAATCTATTCTTATTCATTCGTATGATCCATTCTAATTCATTCGTACGATCTATTCTAATTCATTCGTACGATCCATTCTAATTCATTCGCACGAATGTATCCATTCTAATTCATTCGTACGATCCATTCTATTTCATTCGCACGATCCATTCTATTTCATTCATACGATCCATTCTAATTCACTTATATGATCCATTCTAATTCATTCACACGAACCATTCTAATTCATTCGTAAGATATATTCTAATTCATTCGTACGATCCATTCTAATTCATTCGTACGATCTATTCTAATTCATTTGCATGATCCATTAGAATTAGAATAGCTCGTACTAATTCATTCGTACGAAGGAATTAGAATGGATCGTATGAATGAATTAGAATGCGTACGATCTATTCTAATTCATTCGCACAATATATTCTATTTCATTCGTACCATCTATTCTAATTCATTCGTACGATCTATTCTAATTTATTCGTACGATCCATTCTAATTCATTTGCACGCATGTATCCATTCTAATTCATTCGTGCGATCCTTTCTAATTCATTTGCACGATCCATTATATTTCTTTCGTACGATCCATTCTAATTCATTCGTACGATCCTTTCTAATTCATTCGCATGAACCATTCTAATTCATTCGTACGATCCATTCTAATTCATTCGCACGAATGTATCAATTCTAATTCATTCGTACAATCCATTCTAATTCATTCACACGATCCATTCTAATTCATTCACACGATCCATTCTAATTCATTCATACGATCCATTCTAATTCATTCGCACGATCCATTCTAATTCATTCGTACAATCTATTCTTATTCATTTGCACGAATGTATCGCTCGTACGAATGAATTAGAATGAATTAGAATGGATACATTCGTGCGAATGAATTAGAATGGATTGTACGAGGAAATTAGAATGGATCGTACGAATGAATTAGAATGGATACATTCATGCGAATGAATTAGAATGGATCGAATGAATGAATTAGAATGATTCGTACGAATGAATTATAATGGATCGTACGAATGAATTAGAATGGATCGTACGAATGAATTAGAATGGTTCATATGAATGAATTACAATGAATCGTACGAATGAATTAGAATGGTTCGTACGAATGAATTAGAATGGATCGTGCGAATGAATTAGAATGGATCATAAGAATGAATAAGAATAGATTGTGCGAATGAATTAGAATGGATCGTACGAATGAATTAGAATGGATCGTACGAATGTATTGGAATGGATATATTCGTGTGAATGAATTAGAATGGATCATATGAATGAATTAGAATGGATCATACGAATGAATTAGAATAGCTTGTACGAATAAATTAGAATAATGATTCATTCTAATTCATTCATAGGATACAATCGTGCATTCTAATTCATTCATATGATCCATTCTAATTCATTCAGACGATCCATTCTAATTCATTCATACGATCCATTCTAATTCATTCGCACGTACGATACATTCTAATTCATTTGCACGATCCATTTTAATTCATTCGTACGAATGTATCCATTCTAATTCATTCGTACGAGATATTCTAATTCATTCGCAGGAATGTATCAATCCTTATTTATTCGTACGTTCCATTCTAATTTATTCGTACGATCCATTCCAATTCATTCGTACGACCCATTCTAATTCATTCGTACGATACATTCTATTCACTTCGCATGAACCATTCTAATTTAATTGCACAGATGTATCCATTCTAATTTATTCGTACGATCCATTCTAAATGAATTAGAATGGATTGTACGAATGAATTAGAATGGATCGTACGAATGAATTAGAATGGAACATACGAGAAAATTAGAATTGATACATTCGCGTGAATGAATTAGAATAGCTTGTACGAATGAAATGGAATGGGATCGTGCGGCGTGCGAAGGAATTAGAACGTATCGTACGAATGAATTGGAATCGATACATTCGTGCGATCCATTCTAATTCATTTGTACGATCCATTCTAATTCATTCGCACGATCCATTATAATTCATTCGTACAATCCATTCTAATTCATTCGCACGATCTATTCTAATTCATTCGTACGATCCATTCTAATTAATTCGTATAATCCATTCTAACTCAATCATACGATCCATTCTAATTCATTCGTATAATCCATTCTAACTCATTCGTACGATCCATTCTAATTCATTCGCATGATCCATTCTAATTCATTCGTACGATTCATTCTAATTCATTCGCAAGATCCATTCAATAAATTCTAATTCATTCGTATGATCCATTCTAATTCATTCACACGATCCATTCTAATTCATTCGCACGATCCATTCTAATTCATTCGTTCGATCAATTCTTACTCATTCGTACGATCCATTCTAATTCATTCGTTCGATCCATTCTAATTCATTCGGAGGATCCTTTCTAATTCATTCGCACGATCCTTTCTAATTCATTCGTACGATCCATTGTAATTTATTCATATGATTCGTACGATCCATTCTAATTCATTCGCACGAATGTATCCAATCTAATTCATTCGTACGATCCATTCTAATTTATTCGCACGAATGTATCCATTCTAATTCATTCGTACGATCCATTCTAATTCGTTCGAACGATCCATTCTAATTCATTCGCACTATCCATTCTAATTCATTCGTACGATCTATTCTAATTCATTCGCACGATCCATTCTAATTCATTCGCACGATCCATTTTAATTCATTCGCACGATCCATTCCAATTCATTCGCACGAATATATCCATTCTAATTCATTTGTACGATCCATTCTAATTCATTCGCACAATCTATCTACTTTATCCATACGATCCATTCTAATTCATTCGCACGATCCATTCTAATTCATTCGTACAATCCATTCTAATTCATTCGGACGAATGTATCTATTCTAATTTATTCGCACGATCCATTCTAATTCCAAATTCATTCGTATGATCCATTCTAATTCATTCGCACGATCCATTCAAATTCATTCGTACGATCCATTCTAATTCATTCATATGATCCATTCTAATTCATTCATACGATCCATTCTAATTCAATCATATGATCCATTATAATCCATTATAATTCATTTGCACGAATGAATCCATTCTAATTTATTCGTACGATCCATTCTAATTCATTCGCACGAATGTATCAATTCTAATTTATCCGTACGATCCATTCTAATTAATTCGCATGATCAATTCTAATTCATTCGTACGATCCATTCTAATTCATTTGCACGATCCGTTCTAATTCAATCGTACGATCCATTCTAATTCAATCGCACGAATGTATCCTATGAATTAATTAGAATGAATCATTATTATAATTCATTCGTACAAGCTATTCTGATTAATTCGTACAATTCATTCTAATTCATTCATATGATCCATTCTAATTCATTCATACGATCCATTCTAATTCATTCGCATGAATATATCTATTCTTTTTCATTCGTACAATCCATTCTAATTCATTCGTATGATCCATTCTAATTCATTCGCAAGATCCATTCTAATTCATTCGTACGATCCATTCTTACTCATTCGTCTGATCCATTCTAATTCGTTCTTTCGATCCATTCTAATTCATTCGTAGGATCCATTCTAATTCATTCGCATGATCCATTCTAATTCATTCATACGATCCATTCTAATTCATTCATACGATCCATTTTAATTCATTCGAACGAATGTATCTATTCTAATTCATTCGTACGATCTATTCTAATTCATTTGCATGAATGTATCTATTCTAATTCATTCGTACGATCCATTCTAATTCGTTCGAACGATCCATTCTAATTCATTTGCACTATCCATTCTAATTCATTCGTACGATCTATTCTAATTCATTCGCACGATCTATTCCTATTTATTCGTACGATCCATTCTAAATCATTCGCACGATCCATTCTAATTCATTCGTACGATCCATTCTAGTTCATTCGCACGAATGTATCCATTCTAATTCATTCGTAAGATCCATTCTAATTCATTCGCACAATCTATTCTACTTCATTCGTACGATCCATTCTAATTCATTCGCACGATCCATTCTAATTCATTCGTACGATCCATTCTAATTCATTCGTACGATCCATTTTTTACTCATTCGTACGATCCATTCTAATTCATTCGTACGAATGTATCCATTCTAATTCATTCGCACAATCCATTCTAATTCATTCGCACAATCCATTCTAATTCCAAATTCATTCATACGATCCATTCTAATTCATTCACATGATCCATTCCAATTCATTCGTATGATCCGTTCTAATTCATTCATACGATCCATTCTAATCCATTCTAATTTATTCGTACGATCCATTCTAATTCATTCATACGATCCATTCTAATCCATTCAAATTCATTCGTACGAATGAATCCATTCTAATTCATTCGTACGATCCATTATAATTCATTCGCACGAATGTATCTATTCTAATTCATTCGCATGAATGTGACCTATGAATGAATTAGAATGAATCATTATTCTAATTCATTCATACAAGCTATTCTAATTCATTCGTACGATCCATTCTAATTCATTCATACGATCCATTATAATTTATTCGCACGAATCTATCCATTCTAATTCGTTCGTACGATCCATTCTAAATCATTCATACGATCCATTCTAATTCATTCGTACGATCCATTCTATTTCATTCGCTCAATCTATTCTAATTCATTCGTACGATCCATTCTAATTCATTCGCACGATCAATTCTATTTCATTCGTACGATCCATTCTAATTCATTCGTACAATCCATTCTAATTCATTCGTATACATTCATGCGAAGGAATTAGAATGGATCGTATGAATGAATTAGAATGGATCGTACGAATGAATTAGAATGGATCGCGTGAATGAATTAGAATGGATCGTACGAAGAATTAAGATGGATCTTACAAATGAATTAGAATGCGTACGATCTATTCTAATTCATTCACATGTATCCATTCTAATTCATTCGCACGAATGTATCCATTATAATTAGAATGGATCATATGAATGAATTAGAATGGATACATTCATGTGAATAAATTTGAATGAATTAAAATGGATACATTTGTGCGAATGAATTAGAATGGATCATGCGAATGAATTAGAATGGATCGTGCGAATAATGAATGGATCGTACGAAAGAATTAGAATAGATCGTACGAATGAAATAGAATAGATCGTGTGAACGATTTAGAATGGATCGTACGAATGAATTAGAATGGATCGTGTGAATGAATTAGAATGGATACATTCGTGCGAATGAATTAGAATGGATCGTACGAATGAATTAGAATGGATCATACTAATGAATTATAATTGATCATACAAATGAATTAGAATAGATGTGCCAATGAATTAGAATGGATTGTACGAATGAACTAGAATGGATACATTCGTGCGAATGAATTAGAATGGATCGTACGAATGAATTAAAATGGATACATTCATGCGAATGAATTATAATGGATCGTGCGAATGAATTAGAATGGATCGTACGAATGTATCCATTCTAATTCATTCATACGATCCATTCTAATTCATTTGCATATTCTATTCTAATTCATTCGTATGATCCGTTCTAATTCATTCGTACGTTCCATTCTAATTCATTCGTACGATCTATTCTAATTTATTCGCACGGTCCATTCTAATTCATTCGCACGATCCATTCTAATTCATTCGTACGATCCATTCTAATTCATTCGCATGAATGTATCCATTCAAATTCATTCGTACGATCCATTCTAATTCATTCACACGATCCATTCTAATTCATTCGTACAATCTATCTAATTAATTCGTACGATCCATTCTAATTCATTCGCACAATCTATTCTAATTCATTTGTACGATCCATTCTAATTCATTCGCACGATACATTCTAATTCATTCGTACGATCCATTCTAATTCATTCGTACGATCCATTCTAATTCATTCCTACGATCCATTCTAATTCATTCGCACGATCCATTCTAATTCATTCGCACGATTGTATCCATTCTAATTCATTCGTACGATCCATTCTAATTCAATCGTACGATCCATTCTAATTCATTCGCACGATCCACTCTAATTCATTCGCATGAACCATTCTAATTCATTCGCACGAACCATTCTAATTCAATCGTACGAGCTATTCCAATTCATTCGCACGATGCATTCTAATTCATTCGCATGATCTATTCTAATTCATTCGCATGATCTATTCTAATTCATTCGCACGATCCATTCTAATTCATTCATACAATCCATTCTAATTCATTCGCACGATCCATTCTAATTCATTCATACGAACCATTCTAAGTCATTCACACAATCCATTGTAATTCAATCGTACGATCCATTCTAATTCATTCGTACGATCCATTCTAATTCATTCACATGAATGTATCCATTCTAATTCATTCGTACGATCCATTCTTACTCATTCGTACGATCCATTCTAATTCATTCGCACGAATGTATCCATTCTAGTTCATTCGTGCAATCCATTCTAATTCATTCGCACGATTCATTCTAATACCATTCTAATTATTTAGTACGATCCATTCTAATTCATTCGCACGATCCATTCTAGTTCATTCGTATGATCTATTTTAATTCATTCGCATGATCTATTCATTCACACAATCTATTATTATTCATTCGTAAATTAGAATGGATCGTACGAATGAATTAGAATGGATACATTCGTGCGAATGAATTAGAATGGATCGTACGAATGAATTAGAATGGATACATTCGTGCGAATGAATTAGAATGGATCATATGAATGAATTAGAATGCATACATTCGTGCGAATGAATTAGAATGGATTAGATACATTCTAATTCATTCGTACGATCCATCCTAATTCATTTGTACGATCCATTCTAATTCATTCACACGATGCATTCTAATTCATTCGCCCGATCCATTCTAATTCATTCGTACGATCCATTCTAATTCATTCACACGAATGTATCCATTCTAATTCTTTCGTACAATCCATTCTAATTCATTCGCACGATCCATTCTATTTCATTCGTACGATCTATTCTTATTCATTCGTACGAATGAATTAGAATGTATCATACGAATGAATTTGAATGGATCGTGTGAATAAATTAGAATGGATCGTACCAATGAATTAGAATGGATACATTCGTGCGAATGAATTAGAATGGATCGCATGCGATCCATTCTAATTTATTCGTACGATCTATTCTAATTCATTCGTACGATCTATTCTTACTCATTCGTACGATCCATTCTAATTCATTCACACAAATGTATCCATTCTAATTCATTCGTACTGTTCATTCTAATTCATTCGCACGATCCATTCTAATTCATTCGTACGATCCATTCTAATTCATTCACACGATCCATTCTAATTCATTCACACGATCCATTCTAATTCATTCGTATGATCCATTCTAATTGATTCGTATGATCCATTCTAATTCATTCATACGTTCCATCCTAATTCATTCGCACGAATGTATCCATTCTAATTCATTCGTACGATCTATTCTAATTCATTCACACAATTTATTCTAATTCATTCGTAAATTAGAATGGATCGTACGAATGAATTAGAATGGATCGCATACGATCAATTCTAATTCATTCCACGAATGTATCGATTCAAATTAATTCGTACGATTCTAATTCATTCACATGATCCATTCAAATTCATTAGTACGATCCATTCTAATTCATTCATACGATCCATTCAGTAGATCATACAAATGAATTAGAATGGATCGTACGAATGAATTAGAATGGATACATTCGTGTGAATGAATTAGAATGGTTCATACGAATGAATTAGAATGGATCATACAAAAGAATTAGAATGGATCGTGCGAATGAATTAGAATGGATCGCGCGAATGAATTAGAATGGATCGTACGAATGAATTAGAATGGATACATTAGTGCGAATGAATTAGAATAGATAGTTCAAATAAATTAGAATGGATCATATGAATGAATTAGAATGGATCGTATGAATGAATTAGAATGGATCGTACGAATGAATTAGAATGGATACATTCGTGCAAATGAATTAGAATGGATCGTACGAAGGAACTTGAATAGATCATACGAATGAATTAGAATGGATACATTCGTGCGAATGAATTAGAATGGATCATACGAATGAATTAGAATGGATCGTGCGAATGAATTTGATTGGATCGTACAAATGAATTAGAATGGATCGTGCGAATGAATTTGAATGGATTGTATGAATGAATCAGAATGGATACATTCATGCGAATGAATTAGAATGGATCGTACTAATGAGTAACAATGGATCAAACAAATGAATTAGAATGGATCATGCGAATGAATTAGAATGGATCGTACGAATGAATTAGAATGGATCGTATAAATGAATTAGAATGGAACGTACGAATGAATTAGAATAGACACATTCGTGCGAATGAATTAGAATGGATCGTACGAAGGAATTAGAATGGATCGTACGAATGAATTAGAATGGATATATTCGTGCGAATGAATTAGAATGGATCGTATGAATGAATTAGAATGGATCGTATGAATGAATTAAATGGATCGTGCAAATGAATTAGAATAGATCGTACGAATGAATTAGAATGGATAGTACGAATGAATTAGAATGGATCTTGCGAATGAATTAGAATGGATTGTACGAATGAATAATAATAGATACATTCCTGCGAATAAATTAGAATGGATCGTACGAATGAGTAAGAATGGATCGTACGAATGAATTAGAACGGATCGTACAAATGAATTAGAATGGATCGTGCGAATGAATTAGAATAGATTGTGCGAATGAATTAGAATGGATCGTATGAATGAATTAGAATGGATACATTCGTGCGAATGAATTAGAATGGATCGTATGAATGAATTAGAATGGATCGTACGAATAAATTAGAATGGATACATTCGTGCGAATGAATTAGAATGGATCGTATGAAGGAATTAGAATGGACTGTACGAATGAATTAGAATGTATACATTCATGTGTATGAATTAGAATGGATCGTGCGAATGAATTAGAATGGATCGTGCGAATGAATTAGAATGGACCGTGCGAATGAATTAGAATGGACCGTGCGAATGATTTAGAATGGATTGTACGAATGAATTAGAATGTATACATTCATGCGAATGAATTAAAATAGATTAGAATGGATCGTACGAGTGGATCGTACGAATGAATTAGAATGGATCATACGAATGAATTAGAATGGATCGTACGAATGAATTAGAATGGATCGTACGAATGAATTAGAATAGATTGTGCGAATGAACTACAATGGATCGTACGAATGAATTAGAATGGATACATTCGTGAGAATGAATTAGAATGGATCGTATGAATAAATTAGAATGGATTATATGAATGAATTAGAATGGATCGTACGAATGAATTAGAATGGATACATTCGTGCGAATGAATTAGAATGGATCATACGAAGGAATTAGAATGGATCGTACGAAGGAATTAGAATGGATACATTCGTGCGAATGAATTAGAATGGATCATATGAATGAATTAGAATGGATTGTACGAATGAATTAGAATGGATCGTGCGAATGAATTATAATGGATCGTACGAATGAATTAGAATGGATCGTACGAATGAATTAGAATGGATCGTTCGAATGAATTAGAAAGGATTGTACAAATGAATTTGAATGGATACATTCGTGCGGATGAATTTAGAATAGAACGTACGAATGAGTAAGAATGGATCGTACGAACGAATTAGAATGGATCCTACGAATGAATAAGAATGGATCGTGTGAATGAATTATAATGGGTCATACGAATGAATTAGAATAGATTGTGCGAATAAATTAGAATGGATCATACGAATGAATTAGAATGGATACAATCGGGCGAATGAATTAGAATGGATCGTATGAATGAATTAGAATGGATGGTATGAATGAATTAGAATGGATCGTACGAATGAATTAGAATAGATACATTCGTGCGAATGAATTAGAATGAATTGTACGAATGAATTAGAATGGATCGTACGAATGAATTAGATTGGATACATTCGTGCGAATGAATTCGAAAGGATCGTATGAATGAATTAGAATGGATCGTATGAACGAATTAGAATGGATCGTGCGAATAAATTAGAATGGATCGTACGAATGAATTAGAATGGATCGTGCGAATGAATTATAATGGATCGTGCGAATGAATTAGAATAGTTTGTACGAATGAATTAGAATGGATACATTCGTGCGAATGAATTAGAATGGATCGTACGAATGAGTAAGAATGGATCGTACGAATAAATTGGAATGGATCATACGAATGAATTAGAATAGATCGTATGAATGAATTGGAATAGATTGTGCGAATGAATTAGAACGGATCGTACGAATGAATTAGAATGGATACATTCGTGCGAATGAATTAGAATGGATCATATGAATGAATTAGAATGGATCGTATGAATGAATTAGATTGGATCGTACGAATGAATTAGAATGGATACATTCGTCTGAATGAATTAGAATAGATCGTATGAAGGAATTAGAATGGATCGTACGAATGAATTAGAATGGATACATTTGTGCGAATAAATTAGAATGGATCATACGAATGAATTAGAATGGATCGTGCGAATGAATTAGAATGGATCGTACGAATGAATTAGAATGGATCCTACGAATGAATGCGAATGAATTAGAATGGATCGTACGAATGAATTAGAATGGATACATTCGTGCGAATGAATTAGAATGGATCATACGAATGAGTAAGAATGGATCGTACGAGTGAATTAGAATGGATCGTACGAATGAGTTAGAATGGATCGTGCAAATGAATTAGAATAGATAGTACGAATGAATTAGAATAGATTGTGCGAATGAATTAGAATGGATCGTACGAATGAATAAGAATGGATACATTCGTGCGAATGAATTTGAATGGATCGTACGAATGAAATAGAATGGATCGTATGAATGAATTAGAATGGATCATATGAATGAATTAGAATGGAAAGATTCATTCGAATGAATTAGAATGGATCGTACGAAAGAATTAGAATGGATCGTACGAATGAAAAAGAATGGATACATTCATGCGAATGAATTAGAAAGGATGGTATGAATGAATTAGAATGGCTCGTATGAATGAATTAGGATGGATCGTACGAAGGAATTAGAATGGATCGTGCAAATGAATTAGAATAGATCGTACGAATGAATTAGAATTGATCGTACGAATGAATTAGAATGGATCATGCAAATGAATTAGAATGGATTGCACGAATAAATTAGAATGGATACATTGATGCGAATGAATTAGAATGGATGGTACGAATGAGTAAGAATGGATCATACGAATGAATTAGAATGGATCGTACAAATGAATTAGAATGGATCGTGCAAATGAATTAGATTGGATATATTCGTGCGAATGAATTAGAATGGATCTTATGAATGAATTAGAATGGATCGTGTGAATGAATTTAAATGGATCGTAGGAATGAATTAGTATGGATACATTTGTGCGAATGAATTAGAATGGATCGTACGAAGGAATTAGAATAGATCGTACGAATGAAATTGAATGGATACATTCGTGCGAATGAATTAAAATGGATCAGATGAATGAATTAGAATGGATCGTAGGAAAGAATTAGAATGGATCGTGCGAATGAATTAGAATGGATCGTGCGAATAAATTAGAATGGATCGTGCGAATGAACTAGTATGGATCGTACTTATGAGTAAGAATGGATCGTACGAATGAATTAGAATGGATCGTACGAATGAATTAGAATGGATTGTGCGAATGAATTAGAATGGATCATAGGAATGAATTAGAATAGATTGTGCGAATGAATTAGAAAGGATCGTACGAATGAATTAGAAAGGATATATTCGTGCGAATGAATTAGAATGGATCATATGAATGAATTAGAATGGATCGTATGAATAAATTAGAATTGATCGTACGAATGAATTAGAATGGATACATTCGTGCAAATGAATTAGAATAGATCGTACAAAGGAGTTAGAATGGATCGTACAAATAAATTAGAATGGATACATTCGTGCGAATGAATTAGAATGGATCGTATGAATGAATTAAAATTGATCATGCGAATGAATTAGAATAGATCGTACGAATGAATTTGAATGGATCGTACGAATGAATTAGAATGGATCGTACAAATGAATTAGAATGGATCGTGCGAATGAATTAGAATGGATTGTATGAATGAATTAGAATGGATACATTCGTGCGAATGAATTAGAATGGATCGTACGAATGAGTAAGAATGGATCGTACGAATGAATTAGAATGGATCGTACAAATGAATTAGAATGGATCGTGCGAATGAATTAGAATGGATTGTACGAATGAATTATAATAGATTATGCAAATGAATTAGAATGGATCGTACGAATGTATTAGAATGGATCGTACGAATGAACTAGAATGGATCGTACGAATCAATTAGAATAGATTGTGCAAATGAATTAGAATGGATTGCACGAATAAATAAGAATGGATCGTACGAATGAATTAGAATGGATACATTCGTGCGAATGAATTAGAATGGATCGTATGAATTAATTAGAATGGATCGTATGAATGAATTAGAATGGATACATTCATGCAAATGAATTAGAATGGATCGTACGAAAGAATTAGAATGGGCCGTACGTATGAATTAGAATGGATACATTCGTGCGAATGAATTAGAATGGATCGTATGAATGAATTAGAATGGATCCTATGAATTAGAATCGATCGTGCGAATGAATTAGAATGGATCGTGCGAATAAATTAGAATGGATTATGCGACTAAATTAGAATGGATTGTACGAATGAATTAGAATGGATACATTCATGCGAATGAATTAGAATGGATCGTACGAATGAGTAAGAATGGATCGTACAAATGAATTAGAATGGATCGTACAAATGAATAAGAATGGATCGTGCGAGTGAATTAGAATGGATCGTACGAATGAATTAGAATAGATTGTGTGAATGAATTGGAATGGATCGTATGAATGAATTAGAATGTATACATTCGTGCAAATGAATTAGAATGGATCATATGAATGAATTAGAATGGATCGTATGAATGAATTATAATGGATCGTACGTATGAATTAGAATGGATACATTCGTGCAAATGAATTAGAATGGATCGTACGAAGGAATTAAAATGGATTGTATGAATGAATTAGAATGGATATATTCGTACGAATGAATTAGAATGTATCGTATGAATAAATTAGAATGGATCGTATGAATGAATTAGAATGGATCGTACAAATGATTTAGAATGGATCGTGCGAGTGAATTAGAATGGATCGTACGAATGAATTAGAATGGATCGTTTGAATGAATTAGAATGGGTCGTGCGAATGAATTAGAATGGATACATTCTTGCGAATGAATTAGAATGGATCATACAAATGAGTAAGAATGGATCGTACGAATGAATCAGAATGGATCGTACGAATGAATTAGAATGGATCGTGCGAATGAATTAGAATAGATCGTACGAATGAATTACAATAAAATATGCGAATGAATTAGAATAGATCGCATGAATGAATTAGAATGGATACATTCGTGGGAATGAATTAGAATGGATCTTATGAATGAATTAGAATGAATCATATGAATGAATTAGAATGGATCGTACGAATGAATTAGAATGGATACATTCGTGCGAATGAATTAGAATGGATCTTACAAAGGAATTAGAATGGATCGTACGGATGAATTAGCATGGATACATTCATGCGAATGAATTACAATAGATCGTATCAATGAATTAGAATGGATCGTAAGAATGAATTAGAATAGACCGAACGAATGAATTAGAATGGATTGTACGAATGAATTAGAATGAATCGTACGAATAAATTAGAAAGGTCCGTGTGAATGGATTAGAATGGATTGTACGAATGAATTAGAATGGATACATTCATGCGAATGAATTAGAATGGATCTTATGAATGAATTTGAATGGATCGTATGAATGAATTAGAATGGATCGTACGAATGAAATAGAATGGATACATTCGTGCGAATGAATTAGATTGGATCGTACAAAGGAATTAGAATGGATCGTACGAATGAATTAGAATGGATACATTTGTATGAATGAATTAGAATGGATAGTATGAATGAATTAGATTGGATCGTATGAATGAATTAGAATAGATCGTACGAATGAATTAGAAAGGATCGTGCGAATGACTTAGAACGGATCGTACGAATGAATTAGAATGAATCGTACGAATGAATTAGAATGGATTGTACGAATGAATTAGAATGGATACAATCGTGTGAATGAATTAGAATGGACCGTACAAATGAGTAAGAATGGATCGTACGAATGAATTAGAATGGATCGTACGAATGAATTAGAATGGATACATTCGTGCGAATGAATTAGAATGGATCGTACAAAGTAATTAGAATGGATCGTATGAATGAATTAGAATAGATATATTCGTGCAAATGAATTAGAATGGATCATACGAATGAATTAGAATGGATCGTGCGAATGAATTAGAATGAATCATACGAATGAATTAGAATGGATCGTGCGAATGAATTAGAATGGATTGTACGAATGAATTAGAATGGATACATTCGTGTGAATGAATTAGAATGGATCGTACGAATAAGTAAGAATGGATCGTACGAATGAATTAGAATGTATCGTGCAAATGAATTAGAATGAATCGTGCGAATGAATTAGGATGGATCGTGTAAATGAATTAGAATGGATCGGATGAATGAATTAGAATGAATCGTGAGAATGAATTAGAATGGATCGTACGAATGAATTAGAATGGATCGTGCGAATGAATTAGAATGGATTGTACGAATGAATTAGAATGGATACATTCGTGCGAATGAATTAGAATGGATCGTACGAATGAGTAAGAATTGATCGTACGAGTGAATTAGAATGGATCATACGAATGAAATAGAATGGATACATTCGTCTGAATGAATTAGAATAGATCGTACGAAGGAATTAGAATGAATCGTACGAATGAATTAGAATGGATACATTCGTGCGAATGAATTAGAATGGATCGTACGAATGAATTAGAATGGATCGTGCGAATGAATTAGAATGGATCGTACGAATAAATTAGAATGGATCTTACGAATGAATTAGAATGGGTCGTGCGAATGAATTAGAATGGATCGTACGAATGAATTAGAATGGATGCATTCGTGCGAATGAATTAGAATGGATCGTACGAATGAGTAAGAATGGATTGTACGAGTGAATTAGAATGGATCATACGAATGAATTAGAATGGATCGTGCGAATGAATTAGAATAGATAGTACGAATGAATTAGAATAGATTGTGCGAATGAATTAGAATGGATCGTACGAATGAATTAGAATGGATACATTCGTGCGAATGAATTAGAATGGATCGTACGAATGAAATAGAATAGATCGTATGAATGAATTAGAATGGATCATACGAATGAATTAGAATGGATACATTCGTGCGAATGAATTAGAATGGATTGTATGAAAGAATTAGAATGGATCGTACGAATGAATAAGAATGGATACATTCATGCGAATGAATTAGAATGGATCATTTGAATGTATTAGAATGGATCGTATGAATGAATTAGGATGGATCGTACGAAGGAATTAGAATGGATCGTGTGAATGAATTAGAATAATTCATACGACTGAATTAGAATGGATTGTACGAATGAATTAGAATGGATCGTGCGAATGAATTAGAATAGATTGCACGAATAAATTAGAATGGATACATTGATGCGAATGAATTAGAATGGATCGTACGAATGAGTAAGAATGGATTATACGAATGAATTAGAATGGATCGTACGAATGAATTAGAATGGATTGTGCGAATGAATTAGATTGGATATACTCGTGCGAATGAATTAGAATAGATCTTATGAATGAATTAGAATGGATCGTGTGAATGAATTAGAATGGATCGTACGAATGAATTAGAATGGATACATTTGTGCAAATGAAGTAGAATGGATCATACGAAGGAATTAGAATGGATCGTACGAATGAATTTGAATGGATATATTCGTGCGAATGAATTAAAATGGATCATTTGAATGGAATAGAATGGATCGTAGGAATGAATTAGAATGGATCGTGCGAATGAATTAGAATGGATCGTGCGAATGAACTAGTATGGATCGTACGAATGAGTAAGAATGGATCGTATGAATGAATTAGAACGGATCGTACGAATGAATTTGAATGGATTGTGCGAATGAATTAGAATGGATCGTAGGAATGAATTAGAATAGATTGTGCGAATTAGTTAGAAATGATCGTACGAATGAATTAGAAAGGATATATTCGTGCGAATGAATTAGAATGGATCGTATTAATGAATTAGAATGGATCATATGAATGAATTAGAATTGATCGTACGAATGAATTAGAATGGATACATTCATGCGAATGAATTAGAATGGATCGTATTAAGGAATTAGAATGGATCGTACAAATGAATTAGAATGGATACATTCGTGCGAATCAATTAGAATGGATCGTATGAATGAATTAGAATGGATCGTATGAATGAATTAGGATTGATCGTGCGAATGAATTAGAATGGATCGTGCGAATGAATTAGAATAGATCGTACGAATGAATTACAATGAATCGTACGAATGAATTAGAATGGATCGTGCGAATGAATTAGAATCGATTGTACGAATGAATTTGAATGGATACATTCGTGCGAATGAATTAGAATGGATCGTACGAATGAGTAAGAATGGATCATACGAATGAATTAGAATGGATCATATGAATGAATTAGAATGGATCGTGTGAATGAATTAGAATGGATTGTACGAATGAATTAGAATAGATTGTGCAAATGAATTAGAATGGATCGTACGAATAAATTAGAATGGATCGTACGAATGAATTAGAATGGATCGTACGAATGAATTAGAATAGATTGTGCAAATGAATTTTAATGGATTGCACGAATAAATTAGAATGGATCGTACGAATGAATTAGAATGGATACATTCATGTGAATGAATTAGAACGGATCGTATGAATTAATTAGAATGGATCGTATGAATGAATTAGAATGGATACATTCGTGCGAATGAATTAGAATGGATCGTACGAAAGAATTAGAATGGACCGTACGAATGAATTAGAATGGATACACTCGTATGAATGAATTTTAATGGATCGTATGAATGAATTAGAATAGATCCTATGATTTAGAATCGATCGTGCGAATGAATTAGAATGGATCGTGCGAATGAATAAGAATGGATCGTGCGACTAAATTAGAATGGATTGCACGAATGAATTAGAATGGATACATTCATGCGAATGAATTAGAATGGATCGTACGAATGAGTAAAAATGGATCGTACAAATGAATTAGAATGGATCATACAAATAAATTAGGATAGATCGTGCGAATGAATTAGAATAGATCGTACGAATGAATTAGAATAGATTGTGCGAATGAATTAGAATGGATCGTACGAATGAATTAGAATGCATATATTCGTGCAAATGAATTAGAATGGATCGTATGAATGAATTAGAATGGATCGTATGAATGAATTAGAATGGATTGTACGAATGAATTAGAATGGATACATTCGTGCGAATGAATTAGAATGGATCGTACGAAGGAATTAAAATGGATCGTACGAATGAATTAGAATGGATACATTCGTACGAATGTATTAGAATGTATCGTATGAATGAATTAGAATGGATCGTATGAATGAATTAGAATGGATTGTACAAATGAATTAGAATGGATCGTGCGAGTTAATTAAAATGGATCGTACGAATGAATTAGAATGGATCGTTTGAATGAATTAGAATGGGTCGTGCGAATGAATTAGAATGGATACATTCTTGCGAATGAACTAGAATGGATCATACAAATGAGTAAGAATGGATCGTACGAATGAATTAGAATGGATCGTACGAATGAATTAGAATGGATCGTGCGAATGAATTAGAATGGATCGTACGAATGAATTAGAATAAAATATGCGAATGAATTAGAATGGATCGTATGAATGAATTAGAATGGATACATTCGTGCAAATGAATTAGAATGGATCTTATGAATGAATTAGAATGGATCATATGAATGAATTTGAATGGATCGTACGAATGAATTAGAATGGATACATTCGTGCGAATGAATTAGAATGGATCGTACAAAGGAATTAGAAGAATTAGCATGGATACATTCGTTCGAATGAATTAGAATGGATCGTAAGAATGAATTAGAATGGATCGTACGAATAAATTAGAATGGATCGAATGAATGAATTGGAATGGATCGTACGAATGAATTAGAATGAATCGTACGAATGAGTAAGAATGGATCGTACGAATGAGTAAGGTAGGATCGTACGAATGAATTAGAATGGATCGTGGGAATGAATTAGAATGGATTGTATGAATAAATTAGAATGGATCGAACGAATGAATTGGAATGGATCGTACGAATGAATTAGAATGAATCGTATGAATGAATTAGAATGGACCGTGCAAATGGATTAGAATGGCTTGTACAAATGAATTAGAATGGATACATTCGTGCGAATGAATTAGAATGGATCTTATGAATGAATTAGAATGGATCGTATGAATGAATTAGAAGTGATTGTACGAATGAAAGAAAATGGATACATTCGTGCGAATGAATTAGATTGGATCGTACAAAGGAATTAGAATGGATCGTACGAATGAATTAGAATGGATACATTCGTGTGAATGAATTAGAGTGGATATTATGAATGAATTAGATTGGATCGTATGAATGAATTAGAATAGATCGTAGGAGTGAATTAGAAAGGATAGTGCGAATGAATTAGAATGGATCGTACGAATGAATTAGAATGAATCGAACGAATGAATGAGAATGGATTGTACAAATGAATTAGAATGGATACAATCGTGTGAATGAATTAGAATGGACCGTACAAATAAGTAAGAATGGATCGTACGAATGAATTAGAATAGATCGTACGAATGAATTAGAATGGATCGTACGAATGAATTAGAATGGATACATTCGTGCGAATGAATTAGAATGGATCGTATGAAGGAATTAGAATGGATCGTACGAATGAATTAGAAAAGATACATTCGTGCAAATGAATTAGAATTGATCGTACGAATGAATTAGAATGGATCGTGCGAATGAATTAGAATGAATCGTACGAATGAATTAGAATGGATCGTGCGAATGAATTAGAATGGAATGTACGAATGAATTAGAGTGGATACATTCGTGCGAATGAATTAGAATGGATCGTACGAATGAGTAAGAATGGATCGTACGAATGAATTAGAATGGATCATACGAATGAATTAGAATGAATCGTGCGAATGAATTAGAATGGATCGTATGAATGAATTAGAATGGATCATACGAATGAATTAGAATGAATCGTGCGAATGAATTAGAATGGATTGTGCGAATGAATTAGAATGGATTGTACGAATGAATTAGAATGGATACATTCGTGCCAATGAATTAGAATGGATCGTACGAATAAGTAAGAATGGATCGTACGAATGAATTAGAATGGATCGAACGAATGAATTAGAATGAATCATGCGAATGAATTAGAATGGATCGTATGAATGAATTAGAATGGATACATTCGTGCGAATGAATTAGAATGGATATTATGAATAAATTAGAATGGATCGTTCAAATGAATTAGAAAGGATCGTGCTAATTAATTAGAATGGATCGTACGAATGAAGTAAAATGGATCATACGAATGAATTAGAATGAATCGTGCGAATGAATTAGAATGGATCGTACGAAGGAATTAAAATGGATCGTACGAATGAATTAGAATGGATACATTCGTGCGAATGAATTAGAATGTATCATATGAATGAATTAGAATGGATCGTATGAATGAATTAGAATGGATCGTACAAATGAATTAGAATGGATCGTGCGAGTGAATTAGAATGGATGGTACGAATGAGTTAGAACGGATCGTTTGAAAGAATTAGAATGGGTCGTGAGAATGAATTAGAATGGATACATTCTTGCGAATGAATTAGAATGGATCATACGAATGAGTAGGAATGGATCGTACGAATGAATTAGAATAGATCGTATGAATGAATTAGAATGGATCGTACAAATGAATTAGAATGGATCGTATGAATGAATTAGAATGGATCGTATGAATGAATTAGAATGGATCGTACAAATGAATAAGAATGGATACATTCATGCGAATGAATTAGAATGGATCGTACGAAGGAATTAGAATGGATCGTACGAATGAATTAGAATGGATACATTCATGCGAATGAATTAGAATGGATCGTATGAATGAATTAGAATGGATACATTCGTGCGAATGAATTAGAATGGATTGTGCGAATGAATTAGAATGGATCGTGCGAATGAATTAGAATGGATCGTACGAATGAATTAGAATGGATGCATTCATCTGAATGAATTAGAATGGATTGTACGAATGAGTAAGAATGGATCATACGAATGAAATAGAATGGATCGTGCGAATAAATTAGAATGGATCTTATGAATGAATTAGAATAGATTGTGCGAATGAATTAGAATGGATCGTACGAATGAATTAGAATGGATACATTCGTGCGAATGAATTAGAATGGATCATATGAATGAATTAGAATGGATCGTATAAATGAATTAGAATGGATCGTACGAATAAATTAGAATGGATACATTTGTGCGAATGAATTAGAATGGATCGTACGAATGAGTAAGAATGGATCGTACGAATGAATTAGAATGGATCTTACGAATGAATTAGAATGGATCGTACGAATGAGTAAGAATGGATCGTACGAATGAATTAGAATGGATAAATTAATGCGAATGAATTAGAATGGATCGTGTGAATAAATTAGAATGGATCGTAAGAATGAATTAGAATAGATTGTGCGAATGAATTAGAATGGATCGTACGAATAAATTAGAATGGATATATTCGTGTGAATGAATTAGAACGGATCATATGAATGAATTAGAATGGATCGTATGAATAAAATAGAATGGATCGTACGAATGAATTAGATTGGATACATTCATGCGAATGAATTAGAATGAATCGTATGAAAGAATTAGAATGGATCATACGAATAAATTAGAATGGATACATTCGTGCGAATGAATTAGAAAGGATCGTATGAATGAATTAGAATGGATCGTACGAATGAATTTGAATGAATCATGCGAGTGAATTAGATTAGATTGTACAAATGAATTAGAATGGACACATTCGTGCGAATAAATTAGTATAGATTGTACGAATGAGCAAGAATGGATCGTACGAATGAATTAGAATGGATTGTACGAAAGACTTAGAATGGATTGTGCAAATGAATTAGAATTGATCGTAGGAATAAATTTGAATAGAATGTGCGAATTAATTAGAATGGTTCGTACGAATGAATTAGAACGGATACATTCGTGCGAATGAATTAGAATGGATCATATGAATGAATTAGAATGAATCGTATGAATGAATTAGAATGGATCGTACGAATGAATTAGAATGGATATATTCGTTTGAATGAATAAGAATGGATCGTACGAAGGAATTAGAAGGGATCGTACGAATGAATTAGAATGGATACATTCGTGCGAATAAATTAGAATGGATCGTATGAATGAATTAAATTGGATCGTATGAATGAATTAGAATGGATCGTACGAATGAATTAGAATCGATCGTGCGATGGAATTTGAATGGATCGTACGAATGAATTAGAATGGATCATACGAATGAATTAGAATGTATCGTGCGAATGAATCAGAATGGATTATACGAATGAATTAAAATGGATACATTCGGGCGAATGAATTAGAATGGATCGTACAAATGAGTAAGAATGGATCGTACGAATAAATTAGAATGGATCGTACGAAAGAATTAGATGGATCGTATGAATGAATTAGAATGGATACATTCATGTGAATGAATTCGAATGGATCGTATGAGTGAATTAGAATGGATCGTATGACTAAATTAGAATGGATCGCACGAATGAATTAGAATTGATCGTGCAAATGAATTAGAATGGATCGTACGAATGAATTCGAATAGATCGTATGAATAAATTAGAATGGATCATGCAAATGAATTAGAATGGATTGTACGAATGAATTAGAATGGATACATTCGTGCGAATAAATTAGAATGGATCGTACGAATGAGTAAGAATGGATCATACGAATAAATTAGAATGGATCGTACGAATGAATTAGAATGGATCGTGCGAATGAATTAGAATGGATCGTACAAATGAATTAGAATAGATTGTGCGAAAGAATTCGAATGGATCGTACGAATGAATTAGAATGGATACATTTGTGCGAATGAATTAGATTGGATCGTATGAATGAATTAGAATGGATACATTCGTGCGAAAGAATTTGAATGGATCGTACGAAAGAATTAGAATAGATCGTACGAAGGAATTAGAATGGATCGTATAAATGAATTAGAATGGATCGTACGAATGAATTAGAATGGATCATGCGAATGAATTAGAATGGATCGTATGAATGAATTAGAATAGATCGTACGAATGAGTAAGAATGGATCGTACGAATGAGTAAGGTAGGATCGTACGAATGAATTATAATGGATCGTGGGAATGAATTTGAATGGATTGTACGAATGAATTAGAATAGATTGTGCGAATGAATTAGAATGGATCGAACGAATGAATTAGAATGGTTACATTCGTGCGAATGGATTAGAATGGATCGTATGAATGAATTAGAATGGATCATAAAATGTAGTAGAATGGATCGTATGAATTAATTAGAATGGATACATTCGCACGAATGAATTAGAATGGATCGTACGAAGGAATTAGAATGGATCATATGAATGAATTAGACTGGATATATTCGTGCGAATAAAATAGAAAGGATCGTATGAATGAATTAGAATGGATCATACGAATGAATTAGAATGGATCGTGCGGATGGATTAGAATGGATCGTATGAATGAATTAGAATGGATTGTACGAATGAATTAGAATGGATCGTGCGAATGAATTAGAATAGATCGTATGAATGAATTAGAATGGATACATTCGTGCGAATAAATTAGAATGGATCGTGCAAATGAATTAGGATGGATTGTACAAATGAATTAGAATGGATACATTCGTGCGAATGAATTAGAATGGATCATACGAAGGAATTAGAATGGATCGTACAAATGAATTAGAATGGATACATTCGTGCGAATAAATTAGAATGGATCGTATGAAATAATTAGAATGGATGGTACGAATGAATTAGAATGGATCGTGCGAATGAGTAAGAATGGATCGTACGAATGAATTTGAATGGATCGTACGAATGAATTAGAAAGGATCGTGCGAATAAATTAGAATAGATTGTGCTAATGAATTCGAATGGATCGTACGAATGATTAAGAATGGATACATTCGTGCGAATAAATTAGAATGGATCGTATGAATGAATTAGAATGGATCATATGAATGAATTAGAATGGATCGTACAAATGAATAAGAATGGATACATTCGTGCCAATGAATTAGAAAGGATCGTACGAAGGAATTAGAATGGATACATTCAAGCGAATGAATTAGAATGGATGGTATGAATGAATTAGAATGGATATATTCGTGCGAATGAATTAGAATGGATCGTGCGAATGAATTAGAATGGATCGTACGAATGAATTAGAATGGATCGTACGAATAAATTAGAATGGATGCATTCATGTGAATGAATTAGAATGGATTGTATGAATGAGTAAGAATGGATCATACGAATGAAATAGAATGGATCATGCGAATAAATTAGAATGGATCTTATGAATGAATTACAATAGATTGTGCGAATGAATTAGAATGGATCGTGCGAATGAATTAGAATGGATCATATGAATGAATTAGAATGGATCGTATAAATGAATTAGAATAGATCGTACGAATGAATTAGAATGGATACATTTGTGCGAATGAATTAGAATGGATCGTACGAAGGAATTAGAATGGATTGTATGAATGAATTAGAATAGATACATTCGTGCGAATGAATTAGAATGGATCGTATGAATGAACTATAATGGATCGTATGAATGAATTAGAATGGATCGTACGAATGAATTAGAATGGATACATTCGTGCGAATGAATTAGATTGGATCGTACGAAGGAGTTAGAATGGATCATACGAATGAATTAGAATGGATACATTCGCGCAAATAAATTAGAATGGATCGTACTAATGAATTAGAATGGATCGTGCGAATGAATTAGAATGGATTGTACGAATGAATTAGAACGGATCGTGCGAACGAATTAGAATGGATTGTACGAATGAATTAGAATGGATACATTCGTGCGAATGAATTAGAATGGATCGTACGAATGAGTAAGAATGGATCGTACGAATGAATTAGAATGGATCGTGTGAATGAATTAGTATGGATTGTACGAATGAATTAGAATAGATTGTACGAATGAATTAGAATGGATCGTATGAATGAATTAGAATGGATACATTCATGCGAATGAATTAGAATGAATCGTATGAAAGAATTAGAATGGATCGTATGAATGAATTATAATGGATCGTACAAATAAATTAGAATGGATACATTCGTACGAATGAATTAGAATGGATCGTACGAAAGAATTAGAATGGATCGTACGAATGAATTAGAATGGATACTTTCGTGTGAATGAATTAGAATGGATCGTATGAATGAATTAGAATGGATCGTACGAATGAATTAGAATTGATTATACGAATGAATTAGAATGGATCGTAAGAATGAATTAGAATGGATCCTGCGAATGAATTAGAATGGATTGTACGAATGAATTAGAATAGATAAATTCGTGCGAATGAATTTGAATGGATCGTACGAAAGAATTAGAATGGATCGTGCAAATGAATTAGAATATATCGTACGAATGAATTAGAATAGTTTGTGCGAATGAATTAGAATGGATCGTTCGAATGAATTAGAATGGATACATTCGTGCGAATGAATTAGAATGGATCGTACGAATGAATTAGAATGGATTGTATGAATGAATTAGAATGGATTCATTCGTGCGAATGAATTAGAATGGATCGTAGGAATGAACTAGAATGGATTGTATGAATGAATTTGAGGGATCGTACGAATGAATTAGAATGGATATATTCGTGCGAATGAATTAGAATGGATCGTACGAAAGAATTAGAATGGATCGTATGAATGAATTAGAATGGATTCATTCGTGCGAATGAATTAGAATGGATCGTAGGAATGAACTAGAATGGATTGTATGAATGAATTTGAGGGATCGTACGAATGAATTAGAATGGATCGTGCGATTGAATTAGACTGGATCGTACGAATGAATTAGAATAGATCATACGAATAAATTAGAATGGATCGTACTAATGAATTAGAATGGATACATCCATGCGAATGAATTAGAATGGATCGTACGAATGGATCATACGAATGAATTAGAATGGATCGTACGAATGAATTAGAATGGATCGTGTGAATAAATTAGAATGGATCGTAAGAATGAATTAGGATAGATTGTGCGAATGAATTAGAATGGATCATACGAATGAATTAGAATGGATATATTCGTGTGAATGAATTAGAACGGATCATATGAATGAATTAGAATGGATCGTATGAATGAATTAGAATGGATCGTACGAATGAATTAGAATGGATACATTCATGCGAATGAATTAGAATTAATCGTATGAAAGAATTAGAATTGATCGTATGAATGAATTAGAATGCATACATTCGTGCGAATGAATTAGAAAGGATCGTATGAATGAATTAGAATGGATCGTATGAATGAATTAGAATGGATCATGCGAGTGAATTAGAATAGATTATACAAATGAATTAGAATGGACACATTCGTGCGAATGAATTAGTATGGATCGTACGAATGAGTAAGAATGGATCGTACGAATGAATTAGAATGGATCAGACGAAAGAATTAGAATGGATTGTGCAAATGAATTAGAATGGATCGTAGGAATGAATTTGAATAGAATGTGCGAATTAATTAGAATGGATCGTACGAATGAATTAGAATGGATACATTCTTGCGAATGAATTAGAATGGATCATATGAATGAATCAGAATGAATCGTATGAATGAATTAGAATGGATCGTACGAATGAATTAGAATGGATACATTCGTTCGAATAAATTAGAATGGATCGTACGAAAAAATTAGAATGGATCGTACGAATGAATTAGAATGGAAACATTCTTGTGAATGAATTAGAATGGATCGTATGAATGAATAAAATTGGATCGTATGAATGAATTAGAATGGATCGTATGAATGAATTAGAATCGATCGTGCGAAGGAATTAGAATGGATCGTACGAATGAATTAGAATGGATGGTACGAATAAATTAGAATGGATCGTGCGAATGAATCAGAATGGATTGTACGAATGATTTAGAATAGATACATTCGTGCGAATGAATTAGAATGGATCGTACAAATGAGTAAGAATGGATCGTACGAATGAATTAGAATGGATCGTACGAAAGAATTAGAATGGATCGTATGAATGAATTAGAATGGATATATTCATGTGAATGAATTCGAATGGATCGTATGAGTGAATTAGAATGGATCGTATGAATAAATGAGAATGGATCGCACGAATGAATTAGAATTGATCGTGAGAATGAATTAGCTAGAATGGATCGTACGAATGAATTCGAATGGATCGTATGAATAAATTAGAATGGATCATGCAAATGAATTAGAATGGATTGTACGAATGAATTAGAATGGATACATTCATGCGAATGAATTAGAATGGATCGTACGAATGAGTAAGAATGGATCGTACGAATGAATTAGAATGGATCGTACGAATGAATTAGAATGAATCGTGCGAATGAATTAGAATGGATCGTACAAATGAATTGGAATAGATTGTGCGAAAGAATTAGAATGGATCGTAAGAATGAATTAGAATGGATATGTTTGTGCGAATGAATTAGAATGGATCGTATGAATGAATTAGAATGGATACATTCATGCGAAAGAATTAGAATGGATCATACGAAGGAATTAGAATGGATCGTACGAATGAATTAGAATGGATACATTCATGCGAATGAATTAGAATGGATCGTATAAATGAATTAGAATGGATCGTACGAATGAATTGGAATGGATCATGCGAATGAATTAGAATGGATCGTACGAATGAATTAGAATGGATCATACGAATGAATTAGAATGGATCGTACGAATGAGTAAGAATGGATCGTACGAATGAGTATGGTAGGATCGTAAGAATGAATTAGAATGGATCGTGGGAATGAATTAGAATGGATTGTACGAATGAATTAGAATAGATTGTGCGAATGAATTAGAATGGATCGAACGAATGAATTAGAATGGTTACATTCGTGCGAATGAATTAGAATGGATCGTATGAATGAATTAGAATGGATGGTAAGAATGTATTAGAATGGATCGTATGAATGAATTAGAATGGATCGTAAGAATGTATTAGAATGGATCGTATGAATGAATTAGAATGGATACATTCGCACGAATGAATTAGAATGGATCGTACAAAGGAATTAAAATGGATCGTATGAATGAATAAGACTGGATACATTCGTGCGAATGAAAAAGAATGGATCGTATGAATGAATTAGAATGGATCATACGAATAAATTAGAATGGATAATGCGAGTGAATTAGAATGGATCGTATGAATGAATTAGAATGGATCGTATGAATGAATTAGAATGGATCGTGCGAATGAATTAGAATGGATCGTATGAATGAATTAGAATGGATACATTCGTGCGAATGAATTAGAATGGATCGTGCGAATGAATTAGGATGGATTGTACGAATGAATTAGAATGGATACATTAGTGTGAATGAATTAGAATGGATCGTACGAATTAGTAAGAATGGATCGTACGAATGAATTAGAATGGATCGTACGAATGAATTAGAATTGATCGTACGAATGAATTAGAATGGATCGTACGAATAAATTATAATAGATTGTGCGAATGAATTAGAATGAATCGTACGAATAAATTAGAATGGATACATTCGTGCGAATGAATTAGAATGGATCATATAAATGAATTAGAATGGATCGTATGAATGAATTAGAATGGATCGTACGAATGAATTAGAATGGATACATTCGTGCAAATGAATTAGAATGGATCGTACGAAGAAATTAGAATGGATCGTACGAATAAATTAGAATGGATACATTCGTGTGAATGAATTAGAATACATCGTATTAATGAATTAGAATGGATCGTGCGAATGAATTAGAATGGATCATACGAATGAATTAGAATGGATCGTACTAATGAATTAGAATGGATCGTGCGAATGAATTAGAATGGATTGTACGAACGAATTAGAATGGATACATTCATGCTAATGAATTAGAATGGATCGTACGAATGAATTTGAATGGATCATATGAATGAATTAGAATGGATCGTATGAATGATTTAGAATAGATCGTACGAATGAATTAGAATGGATACATTCGTGCGAATGAATTAGAATGGACCGTACGAAGAAATTAGAATGGATCGTACGAATGAATTAGAATAGATAAATTCCTGTGAATTAATTAGAATAGATCGTATGAATAAATTAGAATGGATCGTATGAATGAATTAGAATGGATCGTACGAATGAATGAGAATGGATCATGCAAATGAATTAGAATGGATCGTACGAATGAATTTTAATGGATCGTATGAATGAATTAGAATGGATCATGCAAATGAATTAGAATGAATTGTAAGAATGAATTAGAATGGCTACATTCGTGCGAATGAATAAGAATGGATCGTACGAATGAGTAAGAATGGATCGTACGAATGAATTAGAATGGATCATGCGAATGAATTAGAATGGATCGTACGAATGAATTAGAATAGATTGTGCGAATGAATTAGTATGGATACATTCGTGCGAAAGAATTTGAATGGATCGTATGAATGAATTAGAATGTATCGTACGAATGAATTAGAATGGATACATTCGTGCGAATGAATTAGAATGGATCGTACGAAGGAATTAGAATAGATTATAGGAATGAATTAGAATGGATACATTCAAGCGAATAAATTAGACTGGATTGTATAAATGAATTAGAATGGATCGTATTAATCAATTAGAATAGATCGTACGAATGAATTAGAATGGATCGTGCGATTGAATTAGAATGGATCGTAAAAATGAATTAGAATGGATCGTACAAATGAATTAGAATGGATACATTCGTGCGAATGAATTAGAATGGATCGTATGAATGAATTAGAATGGATCGTGTGAATGAATTAGAATGGATCGTACGAATGAATTAGAATAGATACATTCGTACGAATGAATTCTAATGAATCATACGAAGGAATTAGAATAAATCGTACGAATGAATTAGAATGGATAACTTCGTGCGAATGAATTAGAATGGATTGTGCGAATGAAGTAGAATGGATCGTACGAATGAATTAGAATGGATCGTGCGAATAAATTAGAATGGATTGTACGAATGAATTAGAATGGAGACATTTGTGCGAATGAATTAGAATGGATCGTACGAATAAGTAAGAATGGATCGTACGAATGAATTAGAATAGATCGTACGAATGAATTAGAATGGATCGTACGAACGAATTAGAATGGATACATTCGTGCGAATGAATTAGAATAGATCGTACAAAGGAATTAGAATGGATCGTATGAATAAATTAGAAAGGATACGTTCGTGCGAATGAATTAGAATGGATCGTATGAATGAATAAGAATGGATCGTATGAATGAATTAGAATGGATCGTACGAATGAATTAGAATGGATCGTGCGAATGAATTAGAATGAATCGAACGAATGAATTAGAATGGATCATACGAATGAATTAGAATGGATCGTGCGAATGAATTAGAATAGATTGTACGAATGAATTAGAATGGATACATTCGTACGAATGAATTAGAATGCATCGTACGAGTGAATTAGAATGGATCGTGCGAATGAATTAGAATAGATTATACGAATGAATTAAAATGGATCGTACGAATGAATTAGAATGGATACATTTGTGCGAATGAATTAGAATGGATACATTTGTGCGAATGAATTAGAATGGATCGTATGAATGATTTAGAATGGATCGTACGAATGAATTAGAATGGATACATTTGTGCGAATGAATTAGAATGGATCGTATGAATGAATTAGAATGGATCGTATGAATGATTTAGAATAAATCGTACGAATGAATTAGAATGGATACATTCATGCGAATGAACTAGAATGGATCATACGAAGAAGTTAGAATGGATCGTACGAATGAATTAGAATGGATAAATTCCTGCGAATTTATTAGAATAGATCGTTTGAATGACTTAGAATGGATCGTATGAATGAATTAGAATGGATCGTGCGAATGAATGAGAATGGATCGTGCGAATGAATTAGAATGGATCGTACGAATGAATTTTAATGGATCGTATGAATGAATTAGAATGGATCGTGCGAATGAATTAGAATGGATCGTACGAATGAATTAGAATAGAATGTGCGAATGAATTAGAATGGATCGTACGAATGAATTAGAATGGATCGTATGAATGAATTAGAATGGATCGTACGAAGGAATTAGAATGGTTCGTGCGAAGGAATTAGAATGGATCGTACGAATGAATTAGAATGGATATATTCGTGCGAATGAATTAGAATGGATACATTCGTGCGAATGAATTAGAATGGATCGTATGAATGAATTAGAATGGATCGTATGAAGGAATTAGAATGGTTCGTGCGAAGGAATTAGAATGGATCGTACGAATGAATTAGAATGGATATATTCGTGCGAATGAATAAGAATGGATCGTACGAATGAGTAAGAATGGATCATACAAATTAATTAGAATGGATCGTGCGAAGGAATTAGAATGGATCGTGCGAAGGAATTAGAATGGATCGTGCGACTGAATTAGAATGGATCGTATGAATGAATTAGAATGGATCGTACGAATGAATTAGAATAGATAGATTCGTGTGAATGAATTCCAATGGATCATACGAAGGAATGAGAATGGATCGTTCGAATGAATTAGAATGGATACATTCGTGCGAATGAGTCAGAATGGATCGTATGAATGAATTAGAATGGATCGTATGAATGATTTAGAATGGATCATACGAATGAATAAGAATGGATCGTACGAATGAATTAGAATGGATCGTATGAATGAATTAGAATGGATCGTACGAATGAATTAGAATGGATCGTGCGAATGAATTACAATGGATTATACGAATGAATTAGAATGGATACATTCGTGTGAATGAATTAGATTGGATCGTACGAATGAGTTAGAATGGATCGTATGAATGAATTAGAATGGATCGTACGTATGAATTAGAATGGATCGTGCGAATGAATTAGAATGGATCGTGCGAATGAATTAGAATGGATCGTACGAATGAATTTGAATGCATACATTCATGCGAATGAATTGGAATGGATCGCATGAAGGAATTAGAATGGATCGTACGAATGAATTAAAATGGATACATTCGTGAGAATGAATTAGAATGGATCGTATGAATGAATTAGAATGGATAGTATGAATGAATTAGAATGGATTGTACGAATGAATTAGAATGGATCGTGCGAATGAATTAGAATGGATCATACGATTGAATTAGAATGGATCGTACGAATGAATTAGAATAGATCGTACGAATGAATTAGAATGGATACATTCGTGTGAATGAATTAGAATGGATCGTACGAAGGAATTAGAATAGATCGTACGAATGAATTAGAATGGATCGTACGAATGAATTAGAATGGATCGTGTGAATGAATTAGAATGGATCGTATTAATGAATTAGAATGGATCAGACGAATAAATTAGAATAGATCGTGCGAATGAATTAGAATAGATCGTATGAATGAATTAGAATGGATACAATCGTGCGAACGAATTAGAATGGATCGTCCGAATTAATTAGGATGGATTATACGAATGAATTAGAATGGATACATTCGTGCGAATGAATTAGAATGGATCGTACGAATGAGTAAGAATGGATCATACAAATGAATTAGAATGGATCGTACGAATGAATTAGAATGGATCATGCGAATGAATTAGAATGGATCGTACAAATGAATTAGAATAGTTTGTGAGAATGAATTAGAATGGATCGTACGAATGAATTAGAATGGATACATTCGTGCGAATGAATTAGAATGGATCGTATGAATGAATTAGAATGGATCGTATGAATGAATTAGAATGGATCGTACGAATGAATTAGAATGGATACATTCGTTCGAATGAATTAGAGTGGACCGTACGAAGGAATTAGAATGGATCGTTCGAATGAATTAGAATGGATACATTCGTGCAAATGGATTTGAATGGATCGTATGAATGAATAAAAATGGATCGTATGAATGAATTGGAATGGATCGTACGAATGAATTAGAATGGATTGTGCGAATGAATTAGAATGGATCATACGAATGAATTAGAATGGATCGTACGAATGAATTAGAATGGATACATTCGTGCGAATATATTAGAATGGATCGTATGAATGAATTAGAATGGATCGTATGAATGAATTATAATAGATTGTACGAATGAATTAGAATGGATAGATTGGTGCAAATGAACTAGAATGGATCCTACGAATGAATTAGAATGGATATATTCGTGCGAATGAATTAGAATGGATCGTACGAATGAATTAGAATGGATCATGCGAATGAATAAGAATGGATCGTATGAATGAATTAGAATAGATTGTGCGAATGAATTAGGACGGATCGTAAGAATGAATTAGAATGGATACATTTGTGCGAATGAATTAGAATGGATCCTATGAATGAATAAGAATGAATCGCATGAATGAACTAGAATGGATCGTACGAATGAATTAGAATGGATACATTTGTGCGAATGAATTACGATGGATCGTACGAAGGAATTAGAATGAATCGTACGAATGAATTAGAATGGATACATTCGTGCGAATGAATTAGAATGGATCGTATGAATGAATTAGAATGGATCGTACGAATGAATTAGAATGGATCGTGCAAATGAATAAGAATGGATCGTACGAATGAATTAGAACGGATCGTACGAATGAATTAGAATGGATTGTGCGAATTAATTAGAATGGATCGTGCGAATGAATTAAAATGGATCGTATGAATGAATTAGAATGGATCGTACGAATGAATTAGAATAGATTGTGTGAATGAATTACAATGGATTGTACGACTGAATTAGAATGGATATATTCGTGCGAATGAATTAGAATGGATTGTACGAATGAGTAAGAATGGATGGTACGAATGAATTAGAATGGATCGTACGAAATAATTAGAATGGATCGTGTGAATAAATTAGAATAGATCGTACGAATGAATTAGAATAGATTGTGCGATTGAATTAGAATGGATCGTACGAATGAATTAGAATGGATATATTCGTGCGAATGAATTAGAATGGATCGTATGAATGAATTAGAATGGATCGTATGAATAAATTAGAATGGATACATTCTTGCGAATGAATTAGAATGGATCGTACGAATGAATTAGAATGGATCGTACGAATGAATTAGAATGGATACATTCATGCGAATGAATTAGAATGGATCGTATGAGTGAATTAGAACGGATCATATGAATGAATTAGAATGGATTGTACGAATGAATTAAAAAGGATCGTGCGAATGAATTAGAATGGATCGTACGAATGAATTAGAATGGATCGTACTAATGAATTAGAATGGATTATACGAATGAATTAGAATGGATACATTCGTCCGAATGAATTAGAATGGATAGTACAAATGAGTAAGAATGGATCAGACGAATGAATTTGAATGGATCGTACGAATGAATTCAAATGGATAGTGCAAATGAATTAGAATGGATCGTACGAATGAATTAGAATAGAATGTGCGAATGAATTAGAATGGATCCTACGAATGAATTAGAATGGATACATTCTTGCGCATAAAGTAGAATCGATCATATGAATGAATTAGAATGGATCGTATGAATGAATTAGAATGGATCGTAAGAATGAATTAGAATGGATCGTTCGAATCAATTAGAATGGATCGTACGAATGAATTATAATGGATCGTACGAATAAATTAGAATGGATCGTGCGAATGAATTAGAATGGATACATTCATGTGAATGAATTAGAATGGATCATACGAATGAGTAAGAATGGATCGTACGAGAGAATTAGAATGGATCGTACGAATGAATTATAATGGATCATGTGAATGAATTAGAGTGGATCATATGAATGAATTAGAATAGAATGTGCGAATCAATTTGAATGGATCGTACGAATGAATTAGAATGGATACATTCGTGCGAATGAATTAGAATAGATCGTATTAATGAATTAGAATGGATCGTATGAATTAATTAGAATGGATCGTACGAATGAATTAGAATGGATACATTCGTGCGATTGAGTTAGAAAGGATCGTACGAAGGAATTAGAATGGATCGTACGAATGAATTAGAATGGATACATTCGTGCGAATGAATTAGATTGTTTCGTATGAATGAATTAGAATGGTTCGTATGAATGAATTAGAATGGATCGTGCGAATGAATTTGAATGGATCGTACGAATGAATTAGAATGGATCATACGAAAGAATTAGAATGGATCGATCGTACGAATGAATTAGAATATATTGTGCGAATGAATTAGAACAGATCGTACGACTAAATTTCAATGGATAGATTCATGCGAATGAATTAGAATGGATCGTATGAATGAATTAGAATGGATCGTATGAATGAATTAGAATGGATACATTCGTGCGAATGAATTAGACTGGATCGTACGATGGAATTAGAACGGTTCGTACGAATAAATTAGATTAGATACATTCATGCGAATGAATTAGAATGGATCGTATAAATGAATTAGAACGGATCATACAAATAAATTAGAATGGATCGTGCGAATGAGTTAGAATGGATCGAACGAATGAATTAGAATGGATCGTACGAATGAATTAGAATGGATTGCACGAATGAATTAGAATGGAAACAATCATGCGAATGAATTAGAATGGATCGTACGAATGAGTAAGAATGGATCGTACGAATGAATTAGAATGAATCGTGCTAATGAATTAGAATGGATCGTACGCATGAATTAGAATAGATTGTGCGAATGAATTAGAATGGATCGTACGAATGAATTAGAATGGATACATTCGTGCGAATGAATTAGAATGGATCATATGAATGTATTAGAATGGATCTTACGAATGAATTAGAATGGATACATTCAAGCGTATGAATTACAATGGATCGTACGAAGGAATTAGAATGGATCGTACGAATGAACTAGAATGGATACATTCGTGCGAATGAGTTAGAATGGATCGTATGAATAAATTAGAATGGATCATATGAATGAATTAGGATGGATTGTACGAATGAATTATAATGAATCATGCGAATGAATTAGAATGGATAGTATGAATGAATTAGAATGGATCGTACGAATCAACTAGAATGGATCGAGCGAATGAATTTCAATGGATTGTACGAATGAATTAGAATGGATACACTCATGCGAATGAATTAGAATGGATCGTACTAATGAGTAAGAATGGATCGTACGAATAAATTAGAATGGATCATACGAATAAATTAGAATAGATCGTGCGAATGAATTAGAATGGATCGTACGAATGAATTAGAATGGATCGTTCGAATGAATTAGAATGGATCGTACGAATGAATTAGAATGGATCGTACGAATGAATTAGAATGGATCGTACGAATGAATTTGAATGGATACATTCGTGCGAATGAATTAGAATGGATCGTACGAAGGAATTAGAATGGATTGTACGAATGAATTAGAATGGAAACATTCGTGTGAATGAATTAGAATGGATCGTATGAATGAATTAGAATGGATCGTGCGAATAAATTAGATTGGATCGTACGAATGAATTAGAACGGATCGTACGAATGAATTAGAATGAATCGTGCGAATGAATTAGTATAGATTGTACGAATGAATTAGAATGGAACTATTCGTGCGAATGAATTAGAATGGATCACATGAAAGAGTAAGAATGGATCGTACGAATGAATTAGAATGGATCGTACAAATGAATTAGAATGGATCGGGGAAATGAATTGGAATGGATCGTATGAATGAATTAGAATAGATTGTGCGAATGAATTAGAATGGATCGTACGAAAAAATTAGAATGGATACAGTCGTGCGAATGAATTAGAATCGATCGTATGAATGAATTAGAATGGATCGTACGAATGAATTAGAATAGATCGTTTGAATGAATTAGAATGGATCGTACGAATGATTTAGAATTGATCGTACGAATGAATTAGAATGGATCGTGTGAATGAATTAGAAAGGATTGTACAAATGAAATAGAATAGATACATTGATGCGAATTGATTAGAATGGATCATACGAATAAGTAAGAATGGATCGTACGAATGAATTAGAATGGATCGTACGAATGAAATAGAATGGATCATGCGAATGAATTAGAATGGATCGTACGAATAAATTAGAATAGATTGTGCGAATGGATTTGAATGAATCGTACGAATGAATTAGAATGGATACATTCTTGCGAATAAATTAGAATGGATCGTATGAATGAATTAGAATGAAACGTATGAATGAATTAGAATGGATCGTACGAATGAATTAGAATGGATCATGCGAATAAATTAGAATGGATCGTAGGAATAAAATAGAATAGTTTGTGCAAATGAATTAGAATGGATCGTACGAATTAATTTGAATGGATACATTCATGCGAATGAATTAGAATGGATCGTATAAATAAATTAGAATGGATCGTTTGAATGAATTAGAATGTATATATTCGTGCGAATGAATTAGAATGGATCATATGAAGGAATTAGAATGGATCGTACGAATAAATTAGAATGGATATATTCGTGCGAATGAATTAGAATGGATCGTATAAATGAATTAGAATGGATCGTACGAATGAATTAGAAAGGATCGTGCGAATGAATTATAATGGATCGTACGAATAAATTAGAATGGATCGTGCGAATGAATTAGAATGGATTATACGAATGAATTAGAATGGATACATTCGTGTGAATGAATTAGAATGGATCGTATGAATGAGTAAGAATGGATCGTACGAATGAATTAGAATGGATCGTGCGAACGAATTAGAATGGATCGTACGAATGAATTAGAATAGATTGTGCGACTGAATTAGAATGGATCGTACGAATGAATTAGAATGGATACATTCGTGCGACTGAATTAGAATGGATCGTATGAATGAATTAGAATGGATCGTACGAATGAATTAGAATAGATACATTCGTGCGAATGAATTACAATGGATCCTACGAAGGAATTAGAATGGATTGTTCGAAAGAATTAGAATGGATACATTCATGCAAATGAGTTAGAATGGATCGTATGAATGAACTAGAATAGATTGTATGAATGAATTAGAATGGATCGTACAAATGAATTAGAAAGGATCGTACGAATGAATTAGAATGGCTCGTATGAATTAATTAGAATGGATCGTACGAATGAATTAGAATGGATCGTGTGAATGAATTACAATGGATTGTACAAAAGAATTAGAATGGACACATTCGTGTGAATGAATTAGAATGGATCGTACGAATGAGTTAGAATGGATCGTATGAATGAATTAGAATGGATCGTACGAATGAATTAGAATAGATCGTGCGAATGAATTAGAATGGATCGTATGAATGAATTAAAATGGATCGTACGAATAATTAGAATGGATCGTACGAATGAATTAAAATTGATACATTCGTGAGAATGAATTAGAATGGATCGTATGAAGGAATTAGAATGGATCATACGAATGAATTACAATGGATACATTCGTGAGAATGAATTAGAATGGATTGTATGAATGAATTAGAATGGATCGTAAGAATGAATTAGAATGGATTGTACGAATGAATTAGAATGGATCGTGTGAATGAATTAGAATGGATCGTACGAATGAATTAGAATGGATCGTGCGAAGGAATTAGATTGGATCGTGCGAATGAATTAGAATGGATCGTACGAATGAATTAGAATGGATCGTACGAAAGAATTAGAATGGATCGAACGAATGAATTAGAATGGATACATTCGTGCGAATAACTTAGAATGGATCGTACGAAGGAATTAGAATGGATCGTACGAATGAATTAGAATGGATACATTCATGAGAATGAATTAGAATGGATCATATGAATGAATTAGACTGGATCGTACGAATGAATTAGAATGGATCGTGCGAATGAATTAAAATGGATCGTATGAATGAATTAGAATGGATCATACGAATGAATTAGAATAGATCATGCGAATGAATTAGAATGGATCGTATGAATAAATTAGAATGGATACATTCGTGCGAATGAATTAGAATGGATCGTGCGAATGAATTAGGATGGATTGTACGAATGTATTAGAATGGATACATTCGTGCGAATGAATTAGAATGGATCGTACGAATAAGTAAGAATGGATCGTACAAATGAATAAGAATGGATCGTACGAATGAATTAGAATGGATCGTGCGAATGAATTAGATTGGATCGTACGAATTAATTAGAATAGTTTGTGCGAATGAATTAGATTGGATCGTACGAATGAATTAGACTGGATACATTCGTTTGAATGAATTAGAAAGGATCGTATGAATGAATTAGAATGGATCGTATGAATGAATTAGAATGGATCGTACGAATGAATTAGAATGGATATATTCGTTCGAATGAATTAGAGTGGATCGTATGAAGAAATTAGAATGGATCGTTCGAATAAATTAGAATGGATCGTACGAATGAATTAGAATGGATATATTCGTTCGAATGAATTAGAATGGATCGTATGAATTAGAATGGATCGTATGAATGAATTATAATGGATTGTACGAATAAATTAGAATGGATACATTCGTACGAATGAATTAGAATGGATCATACGAATAAATTAAAATGGATCGTACAAATGAATTAGAATGGATCGTACAAATGAATTAGAATGGATTATGCGAATGAATTAGAATGGATTGTACGAATGAATTAGGATGGATCGTGCGAATGAATAAGAATGGCTCGTACGAATGAATTAGAATTGATTGTGCGAATGAATTAGAATGGGTCGTACGAATGAATTAGAATGGATACATTCGTGCGAATGAATTAGAATGGATCCTATGAATGAATTAGAATGACTCGCATGAATGAATTAGAAAGGATCGTACGAATGAATTAGAATGGATACATTCGTGCGAATGAATTACGATGGATCGTACGAAGGAATTAGAATGAATCGTACGAATGAATTAGAATGGATACATTCGTGCGAATGAATTAGAATGGATAATATGAATGAATTAGAATGTATCGTATGAATGAATTAGAATGGATCGTGCAAATGAATAAGAATGGATCGTACGAATGAATTAGAACGGATCGTACGAATTAATTAAAATGGATCGTGCGAATGAATTAGAATGGATTGTACGAATAAATTAGAATGGATACATTCGTGCGAATGAATTATAATGGATCGTACGAATGAGTAAAAATAGATCGTACGAATGAATTAGAATTGATCATACCAATGAATTTGAATTGATCGTCCGAATGAATTAGAATGGAACATATGAATGAATTTGAATGGATCGTGCGAATGAATTAGAATGGATCGTACGAAAATTAGAATAGATTGTGCGAATGAATTAGAATGGATCGTACGAATGAATTAGAATGGTTACATTCGTGCGAATGAATTAGAATGGATCGTATGAATGAATTAGAATGGTTCGTACGAATGAATTAGAATAGACACATTCGTGCGAATGAATTAGAATGGATCGTACGAAGGAATTAGAATAGATCGTACAAATCAATTAGAATGCATACATTCGTGCGACTGAATTAGAAGGGATCGTATGAATGAATTAGAATGGATCGTACGAATGAATTAGAATGGATCGTGTGAATGAATTAGAATGGATCGTACGAATGAATTAGAATGGATCATGCGAATGAATTAGAATAGATTGTAAGAATAAATTAGAATAGATACATTCGTGCGAATGAATTAGAATGGATCGTACGAATGAGTAAGAAAGGATTGTACGAATGAATTAGAATGGATCGTACGAATGAATTAGAATGGATCGTGCGAATGAATTAGAATGGATCGTACGAATGAATTAAAATAGATTGTGCGAATGAATTAGAATGGATCGTACGAATGAATTAGAATGGATACATTCGTGCGAATGAATTAGAATGTATCGTATGAATGAATTAGAATGGATCGTATGAATGAATTAAAATAGATACAATCGTGCGAATGAATTAGAATTGTTCATACGAAGGAATTAGAATGGATCGTATGAATGAATTAGAATGGATACATTAGTCAGAAAGAATTAGAATGGATCTTATGAATGAATTAGAATGGATCATTTGAATAAATTAGAATGGATCGTGCGAATTAATTAGAATGGATCGTACGAATGAATTAGTATGGATCGTACGAATGAAATAGAATGGATCGTGCGAATGAATTAGAATGGATACATTCATGCGAATGAATTAGAATGGATCATACGAATGAGTAAGAATGGATCGTACGATTGAATTAGAATGGATCGTACGAATGAATTAGAATGGATCGTGCGAATGAATTAGAATGGATCGTACGAATGAATTAGAATATATTGTGCGAATAAATTAGAACGGATCGTACAAATGAATTAGAATGGATACATTCATGCGAATGAATTAGAATGGATTGTATAAATGAATTAGAATGGATCGTACGAATGAATTAGAATAGATCGTACGAATGAATTAGAATGGATCGTACGAAAGAATTACAATGGATCGTACGAATAAATTTGAATGGATACATTCGTGCAAATGAATTAGAATGGATCGTATGAATGAATTAGAATGAATCAAATGAATGAATTAGAATAGATTCTGCGAATGAATTAGAATGGATCTTGCGAATGAATTAGAATGGATCGTACGAATGAATTAGAATGGATCGTGCGAATAAATTAGAATGGATTGTATGAATGAATTAGAATGGATACATTCGTGCGAATGAATTAGAATGGATTGTGCGAATGAGTAAGAATGGATCGTACGAATGAATTAGAATGGATCGTGCGAATGAATTAGAATGGATCGTACGAATGAATTATAATAGATTGTGCGAATGAATTAGAATGGATTGTACGAATGAATTACAATGGATATAATCGTGTGAATGAATTAGAATGGATCGTATGAATGAATTAGAATGGATCTTACGAATGAATTACAATGGATAAATTCGTGCGAATGAATTAGAATGGATCATACGAAGGAATTATAATGGATCATACGAATAAATTAGAATGGAAACATTCGTGCGAAAGAATTAGAATGGATCGTATGAATGAATTAGAATTGATCGTATGAATGAATTAAAATGGATCATACGAATGAATTAGAATGGATCATGCGAATGAATTAGAATGGATCGTAGGAATGAATTAAAATGGATCGTGCAAATGAATTAGAATGGATCGTGCGAATGAATTAGAATGGATCGTACGAATGAATTAGAATGGATACATTCGTGCGAATTAATTAGAATGTATCGTTCGAACGAGTAAGAATGGATCGTACGAATGAATTAGAATGGATCGTACGAATGAATCAGAATGGATCATGCGAATGAATTAGAATGGATCGTACGAATGAATTAGAATAGATTGTGCGAATGAATTAGATGGATCGTATGAATGAATTAGAATGGATACATTTGTACGAATGAATTAGAATAGATAGTATGAATGAATTTGAATGGATCGTACGAATGAATTAGAATGGATACATTCGTGCGAATGAATTAGAATGGATCGTATGAAGAAATTAAATGGATCGTACGAATGAATTAGAATGGATACATTCGTGCGAATGAATTAGAATTGATCGTATGAATGAATTAAAATGGATCGTATGAATGAATTAGAATGGATCGTGCGAATGAATTAGAATCGATCGTACGAATAATTTAGAATGGATCATACGAATGAGTTATAATGAATCGTGCGAATGAATTAGAGTGGATTGTACGATTGAATAAGAATGGATACATTCGTGCGAATGAAATAGAATGGATTGTACGAATGAGTAAGAATGGATCGTACGAATGAATTAGAATTGATTGTATGAATGAATTAGAATGGATCATCCGAATGAATTAGAATGGATCATACGAATGAATAAGAATAGATTGTGCGAATGAATTAGAATGGATCGTACAAATGAATTAGAATGGATAAATTCGTGCGAATGAATTAGAATGGATCATATGAATGAATATGAATGGATCATACGAATGAATTAGAATGGATACATTTGTGCGAATGAATAAGAATGGATCATACGAATGAATTAGAATGGATCGTACGAATGAATTAGAATGGATATATTCGTCCAAATGAATTAGAATGGATCATACGAAAGAATTAGGATGGATCATACGAATAAATTAAAATGGATCGTGCGAATGAATTAGAATGGATCGTACGAATGAATTAGAATGGATACATTCGTGCGAACGAATTAGAATGGATCGTACGAAGGAGTAAGAATGGATCATATGAATGAATTAGAATAGATCGTACGAATGAATTAGAATGGATCGTGCGAATGAATTAGAATGGATCGTAGGAATGAATTAGAATAGATTGTGCGAATGAATTAGAATGGATCGTACGAATGGATTAGAATGGATACATTTGTGCGAATGAATTAGAATGGATCGTATAAATGAATTAGAATGGATCGTATGAATGAATTAGAATGGATCGTACGAATGAATTAGAATGGATACATTCGTGCGAATGAATTAGAATGGATCGCACGAAGGAATTAGAATGGATTATATGAATGAATTAGAATGGATATATTCGTGCGAATGAATTAGAATGGATCATATGAATGAATTAGAATGGATCGTAAGAATGAATTAAAATAGATCGTAAGAATGAATTAGAATAGATCGTTCGAATGAATTAGAAAGGATCGTACAAATGAATTAGAATGGATCACGCGAATAAATTTGAATGGATCGTACAAATAAATTAGAATGGATCGTACGAATGAATTAGAATGGAACACACGAATGAATTTGAATGGATTGTACGAATGAATTAGAATGGATACATTCGTGTGAATGAATTAGAATGGATCGTACGAATTAGTAAGAGTGGATCGTATGAATGAATTAGAATGGATCGTACGAAAGAAATATAACAGATCGTGCGAATGAATTAGAATGGATCGTACGAATGAATTAGAATAGATTATGCGAATGAATTAGAATGGATCGTACGAATGAATTAGAATGGATACATTCATGCAAATGAATTAGAATGAATCGTATGAATGAATTAGAATGGATCGTACAAATGAATTAGAATGGATACATTCGTGCGAATGAATTAGAATGGATTATACGAAAGAAATAGAATGGATCGTACGAATGAATTTGAATCGATACATTCGTGTGAATGAATTAGAATGGATCGTGTGAATGAATTAGAATGGATCGTATGAATGAATTAGAATGGATTGTATGAATGAATTAGAATGGATACATTCGTGCGAATGAATTAGAATAAATCGTATGAATGAATTAGAATTGATTGTATGAATGTATTAGAATAGATCGTACGAATGAATTAGAATGAATCGTTCGAAGGAATTAGAATGGATCGTACGAATGAATTAGAATGGATCGTACGAATGAATTAGAATGGATCGTGCGAATGAATTAGAATGGATTGTACAAATGAATTAGAATGGATACATTCGTGCGAATGAATTCGAATGGATCGTACGAATGAGTAAGAATGGATTGTAGGAATAAATTAGAATTGATCGTATGAATGAATTAGAATGGATCGTGCGAATGAATTAGAATGGATCGTTTGAATGAAGTAGAATAGATTGTGCGAATGAACTTGAATGGATCGAACGAATAAATTAGAATGGATATATTCGTGCGAATGAATTAGGATGGATACATTCGTGTGAATAAATTAGAATGGATACATTCGTGCGAATGAATTAGAAAGGATCATACGAAGGGATTAGAATGGATCGTACGAAGGAATTAGAATGGATCGTACGAATGAATTAGAATGGATACATTCATGCAAAAGAATTAGATTGAATTGTATGAATGAATTAGAATGGATCGTACAAATGAATTAGAATGGATCGTACGAATGAATTAGAATGGATCATACGAATGAATTAGAATGGATCGTACGAATAAATTAGAACGGATCGTGCTAATGAAATAGAATGGATCGTACGAACGAATTAGAATGGATCGTACGAATGAGTAAGAATGGATCGTACGAATGAAATAGAATGGATTGTACGAATGAATTAGAATGGATCGTGCAAATGAATTAGATTGGATCATGTACGATTCATTCTAATTCATTCGCACGAATGTATCCATTCTAATTCATTCTAATTCCTTCGTATGATCCATTCGTACGATCCATTCTAATTCATTCGCACGAATGTATTCATTCTAATTCATTCGTACGATCCATTCTAATTCATTCGAACAATCTATTCTAATTCATTCGTACGATCCATTCTAATTCATTCGCACGATCCATTCTAATTCATTTGTACGATCCATTTTAATACATTTATACAATCCATTCTAATTCTTTTGCACGAATGTATCCATTCTAATTCATTTGTACGATCCATTCTAATTCATTCGTACGATCCATTCTAATTCATTCATAGGATCCATTGTAATTTATTCGTACGATCCATTCTAATTTATTCATACAATCCATTCTAATTCATTCGATCGAATGTATCCATTCTAATTCATTTGTACGATCCATTCAAATTCATTCATACGATCCATTCTAATTCATTCATACGATCCATTCTAATTCATTCGCACGAATGTATCCATTCTAATTCATTCGTACGATCTATTCTAATTCATTCGCACGATCCAATCTAATTCATTCGCACAATCCATTCTATTTCATTCGTACGATTCTAATTTATTCATACGATCCATTCTAATTCATTCGCATGAATGTATCCATTCTAATTCATTCTAATTCCTTCGTACGATCCATTCGTACGATCCATTCTAATTCCTTCGCACGAAAATATCCATTCTAATTCATTCGTACGATCCATTCTAATTCATACGATTTATTCTAATTCATTCGCACGAATGTATCCATTCTAATTCATTCGTACAATCCATTCTAATTCCTTCGTACGATCCATTCTAATTCATTCGCACGAATGTATCCATTCTAATTCATTCGTACGATCCATTCTAATTCATTCGTACGATCCATTCTAATTCATTCATACGATCCATTCTAATTCATTCGTTTGATCCATTCTAATTCCTTCGTATGATCCATTCTAATTCATTCCCGTGAATGTATCCATTCTAATTCATACGTACGATCCCTTCGTACGATCCATTCTAATTCATTCCCATGAATGTATCCATTCTAATTCATGCGTACGATCCATTCTAATTCATTCATACGATCCAATCTAATTAATTCATACGATCCATTCTAATTCATTTCGCATGAATGTATCCATTCTAATTCCTTCGTACGATCCATTCTAATTCATTCTTACGATCCATTCTAATTTATTCATACGATCCATTCTAATTCATTCATACAATCCATTCTAAATCTTTCGCACGAATGTATCCATTCTAATTCATTCGTACGATCCACCCTAATTCCTTCATATGATCCATTATAATTCATTCGCACAAAAGTATCCATTCTAATTCATTCGTACGATCCCTTCGAATTCGTTCAAACGATCCATTCTAATTCATTCGCACGATCCATTCTAATTCATTCATACGATCCATTCTAATTCATTCGTACGATCCATTCTAATTTGTTCGCATGATCCATTCTAATTCATTCGCATGATCCATTCTAATTCATTCGTACGATCCATTCTAATTCATTCATATGATCCATTCTATTTCATTCGTACGATCCATTCTTACTCATTCGTTCGATCCATTCTAATTCATTCGCACGATCCAATCTAATTCATTCGCACGATCCGTCCTAATTCATTCGTACGATCCATTCTATTTCATTCGTACGATCCATTCTTACTCATTCGTACGATCTATTCTAATTCATTCGCACGAATATATCCATTCTAATTTATTTGTACGATCCATTCTAATTCATTCGCACAATCCATTCTAATTCATTCATACGATCCATTCTAATTCATTCGTACGATCTATTCTAATTCATTCATACAATCAATTCTAATTCTTTTGCACGAATGTATCCATTCTAATTCATTCGTACGATCCATTCTACTTCATTCGCACGATCCATTGTAAGTCATTCATACGATCCATTCTAATTCATTCATACAATCCATTCTAATTCTTTCGCACGAATGTATCCATTCTAATTCATTCGTACGATCCGCCCTAATTCCTTCGTATGATCCATTCTAATTCATTCGCACGAATGTATCCATTCTAATTCATTCGTACGATCCATTCGAATTCATTCATACGATCCATTCTAATTTATTCATTCGATTCATTTTAATTCATTATACGATCCATTCTAATTCATTCATACGATCCATTCTAATTCATTCGCATGAATGTATTCATTCACACAATCTATTCTAATTCATCCATACGATCCATTCTAATTCATTAGCACAATCCATTCTAATTCATTCGTACGATCCATTCTATTTCATTCGTACGATCCATTCTTACTCATTCGTACGATCCATTCTAATTCATTCACACAAATGTATCCATTCTAATTCAATCGTACGATCCATTCTAATTCATTCGCATGATCCATTCTAATTCATTCGTACGATCCATTCTAATTCATACGTACAATCTATTCTAATTCATTCGTACGATCCATTCTAATTTATTAGCACGATCCATTCTTATTCATTCGTATGATCCATTCTATTTTATTCGTACGATCCATTCTTACTCATTCGTACGATCCATTCTAGAATGGATCGTGCGAATGAATTAGAATGGATCGTACGAATGAATTAGAATGGATCGTGCGAATGAATTAGAATGGATCGTATGACTGAATTATAATGGATCGTACGAATGAATATGAATTAGAATGGATCGTATGAATGAATTAGAATAGATCGTACGAATGAATTAGAATGGATCGTACGAATGAATTAGAATGGATTGTACGATTGTATCCATTCTAATTCATTCCTTTATGCGATCCATTCTATTTCATTAGCACGATCCATTCTAATTCATTCGTACGATCCATTCTAATCATTCGCACGAATGGATCTTACTCATTCATACGATCCATTCGAATTCATTAGCATGATCCATTCTAATTCATTTGCACGATCCATTCTAATTCATTCAAACAATCCATTCTAATTCTTTTGCACGAATGTATCCATTCTAATTCCTTCGTACGATCCATTCTAATTCCTTCGTACGATCCATTCTAATTCCTTCGTACGATCCATTCTAATTCATTCGTACGATCCATTCTAATTCGTACAATCCATCCTAATTCATTCGTACGATCCATTCGAATTCATTCGTACGATCCATTCTAATTCATTCGTACGATCCATTCTAATTCATTCGCACGATCCATTTTAATCTAGTCTAATTCATTCGTACGATCCATTCTAATTCATTCCTACGATCCATTCTAATTCATCCATACAATCCATTCTATTTCATTTGAATTAGGGTGGATCGTATGAATGAATTAGAATGGATACATTCGTGCGAAAGAATTAGAATGGATTGTATGAATGAATTAGAATGGATCGTATGAATGAATTAGAATGGATCGTGCGAATGAAGTAGAATGGATTGTGCTAATGAGAAAGAATGGAACGTACGAATGAAATAGAATGGATCGTACGAATGAATTAGAATGGATCGTGCTAATGAATTAGAATGGATCGTACGAATGAATTAGAATAGATTGTGCGAATGAATAAGAATGGATCGTGCGAATGAATTAGAATGGATACATTCATGCGAATGAATTAGAATGGATCGTATGAATGAATTAGAATGGATCGTATGAATGAATTCGAATGGATCGTACGAATGAGTTAGAATGGATACATTCGTGCAAATGAAATAGAATGGATCATACGAAGGAATTAGGGTGGATTGTACGAATGAATTAGAATGGATACATTCGTACGAATGTATTAGAATAGATCGTTAATTAGAATGCATACGTTCGTACGATCCTTTCTAATTCATTCATACGATCCATTCTAGTTCATTCATACGATCCATTCTATTTCATTCGTATGATCCATTCTTACTCATTCGTACGATCCATTTGAATTCATTCGTACGATCTATTCTAATTCATTCGCACAATCTATTCTAATTCATTCGTACGATCCATTCTAATTCATTAGCACGATCCATTCTAATTCATTCGTACGATCCATTCTATTTCATTCGTACGATACATTCTTACTCATTCGTACGATCCAATCTAATTCATTCGCACGAATGTATCCATTCTATTTCATTCGTACGATCCATTCTAATTCATTCATACGATCCATTCTAATTCATTCACACCAATGAATCCATTCTAATTCATTCGCACGATCTATTCTAATTCATTCGTACGATCCATTCTAATTCATTCGTACGATCCACCCTAATTCCTTTGTATGATCCATTCAAATTCATTCGCACGAATGTATCCATTCTAATTAATTCTAATTCATTCGCACGATCTATTCTAATTCATTCATACGATCCATTCTAATTCATTCATACGATCCATTCTAATTCATTCGCACGAATGTATCCATTCTAATTCATTCGCACAATCTATTATAATTCATTCGTTCGATCCATTCTAATTCATTCATATGATCCATTCTAATTCATTCGCATGGTCCATTCTAATTCATTCATACGATCCATTCTAATTCCTTTGTACGATCCATTCTATTTCATTCGTATGATCTATTCTAGTTCCTTCGTACGATCCATTGTAATTCATTCCCATGAATGTATCCATTCTAATTCATACGTACGATCCATTCTTACTCATTCATACGATCCATTCTAATTCTTTCACACGAATGTATCCATTCTTATTCATTGGCACAATCTATTCTAATTCGTGCGAATGAATTAGAATGGATCGTACGAAGGAATTAGAATGGATACATTCGTGCAAAAGAGTTAGAATGGATTGTATGAATGAATTATAATGGATCGTACAAATGAATTAGAATGGATCGTACTAATGAATTAGAATGGAAAATTCGTGATAATGAATTAGAATGGATCGTATGAATGAATTAGAATGGATTATACGAATGAATTAGAATGGATCTTATGAATGAATTAGAATGGATCGTGTGAGTGAATTAGAATGGATCGCACGAATGAATTAGAATAGATACATTCGTGCGAAAGAATTAGAATGGATTGTATGAATGAATTAGAATGGATCGTACGAATGAATTAGAATGGATCGTGCGAATGAATTAGAATGGATCATGCGAATGAATTAGAATGGATCGTACGAATGAATTAGAACGGATCGTACGAAGGAATTAGAATGGATCGTACAAAGGAATTAGAATGGATCGTGCGAATGAATATACATTCGTGCGAATGAATTAGAATGGATCGTACGAATGAGTAAGAATGGATCGTACGAATGAATTCGAATGGATATATTCATGGGAATGAACTAGAATGGATCGTGCAAATGAATTAGAATGGATCGTACGAAGGAATTTAGAATGGATCGTATGATTCAATTAGATTGGATCGTATGAATGAATTAGAATGTATCGTATGAATGAATTAGAATGGATCGTGCGAATGAATTAGAATGGATCGTATGAATGAATTAGATTGGATCATATGAATAAATTAGAATGGATCGTATGAATGAATTAGAATGGATCGTATGAATGAATTAGAATGGATACATTCATGGGAATGAATTTGAATGAATCGTATGAATGAATTAGATTGGATCATATGAATGAATTAGAATGGATCGTGTGAATGAATTATAATAGATCGTGCGAATGAATTAGAATGGATCGTATGAATGAATTAGATTCGATCGTATGAATGAATTAGAATGGATCGCGCGAATGAATTAGAATGGATCGTATGAATGAATTTGAATGGACGTATGAAGGAATTAGAATGGATCGTATGAATGAATTCGAATGGATCGTACGAATGAATTAGAATGGATACATTCGTGCGAATGAATTTGAATGGATCATACGAAGGAATTAGGGTGGATCGTACGAATGAATTATAATGGATCGTACGAATGAATTAGAATGGATCATATGAATGAATAAGAAAAGATCATGCGAAAGAATTAGAAAGGATCGTACGAATGAATTAGAATGGATTGTGCTAATGAGTTGAATGGATCGTATGAATGAATTAGAATGGATCGTGCGAATGAATTAGAATAGATCGTACGAATGAATTAGAATGGATAGATTCGTGCAAATGAATTAGAATGGATCGTACGAATGAGTAAGAATGGATCGTACGAATCAAATAGAATGGATCATACGAATGAATTAGAATGGATCGTGCTAATGAATTAGAATGGATCGTATGAATGCATTAGAATGGATCGTGTGAATGAATTAGAATGGATCGTACGAATAAGTAAGAATAGATCGTACGAATGAAATAGAATGGATCGTACGAATGAATTAGAATGGATCGTGCTAATGAATTAGAATGGATCGTACGAATGAATTAGAATAGATTGTGCGAATTAATTAGAATGGATCGTACGAATGAATTAGAATGGATACATTCGTGCGAATGAATTAGAATGGATCGTATGAATGAATTAGATTGGATCGTATGAATGAACTAGAATGGATTGTACGTATGAATTAGAATGGATACATTCATGGGAATGAATTAGAATGGATCGTACGACTGTATTCGAGTGGATCATATGAATGAATTAGAATGGATACATTCGTCCGAATGAATTAGAATGGATCGTATGAAGGAATTAGGGTGGATCGTACGAATGAATTAGAATAGATACATTCGTGCGAAAGAATTAGAATGGATTGTATGAATGAGTTAGAATGGATCATATGAATGAATTAGAAAGGATCGTGCGAATGAAGTAGAATGGATCGTACGAATGAATTAGAATGGATCGTATGAATGAATTAGAATGGATCGTGCGAATGAATTAGAATGGATCGTACGAATGAATTAGAATGGATACATTCGTGCGAATGAATTAGAATGGATCGTATGAATGAGTAATAATGGATCGTACGGATGAAATAGAATGGATCGTACGAATGAATTAGAATGGATCGTGCTAATGAATTAGAATGAATCGTACAAATGAATTAGAATAGATTGTGCGAATGAATTAGAATGGATCGTACGAATGAATTAGAATGGATACATTCATGCGAATGAATTAGAATGGTTCGTATGAATGAATTAGATTGGATCGTATGAATGAATTAGAATGGATCGTACGTATGAATTAGAATGGATACATTCATGGGAATAAATTAGAATGGATCGTACGAAGGAATTAGAATAAATCATACGAATAAAATAGAATGGATCATACGAAAGAAATAGAATGGATCGTACGAAGGAATTAGAATGGATCGTACGAATGAATTAGAATGGATACATTCGTGCAAACGAATTAGAATGCATTGTATGAATGAATTAGAATGGATCGTGCAAATGAATTTGAATGCATCGTGCGAATGAATTAGAATGGATCGTACGAATGAATTAGATTAGACTGTGCGAATGAATTAGAATGGATCGTACGAATGAATTAGAATGGATACATTCGTGCGAATGAATTAGAATGGATCGTATGAATGAATTCGAATGGATCGTATGAATGAATTCGAATTGATCGTACGAATGAATTAGAATGGATACATTCGTGCGAATGAATTAGAATGTATCATATGAAGGAATTTGGGTGGATCATACGAATGAATTAGAATGGATACATTCCCGCGAAAGAATTAGAATGGATTGTATGAATGAATTAGAATGGATCGTCGAATGAATTAGAATGGATGGGACGAATGGACTAGAACAGATTATGCTAATGAATTAGAATGGATCGTACGAATGAATTAGAATAGATTGTGCGAATGAATTAGAATGGATCGTACGAATGAATTAGAATAGATACATTTGTGAGAATGAATTAGAATGGATCGTATGAATGAATTAGAATGGATCGTATAAATGAAATTGAATAGATTTGTGCGAATGAATTAGAATGGATCGTACGAATGAATTAGAATGGATACATTCGTGCGAATGAATTAGAATGGATCGTATGAATAAGTAAGAATGGATCGTACGAATGAAATAGAATGGATCGTACGAATGAATTAGAATGGATCGTGCTAATGTATTAGAATGGATCGTACGAATGAATAAGAATAGATTGTGCGAATGAATTAGAATGGACCGTACGAATGAATTATAATGGATACATTCGTGCGAATGAATTAGAATGGATCGTATGAATGAATTAGATTGGATCGTATGAATGAATTAGAATGGATCATATGTATGAATTAGAATGGATACATTCATGGGAATGAATTAGTGAACGAAGGAATGAGAATGGATCATACGAATGAAATAGAATGGATCGTACGAAGGAATTAGAGTGGATCGTGCGAAGGAATTTGAATGGATCGTACGAAGGAATTAGAATGGATCGTACGAATGAATTAGAATGCATACATTCAAGCAAAAGAATTAGAATGGATTGTATGAATGAATTAGAATGGATCGTGGGAATGAATTAGAATGGATCGTACGAATGAATTAGAATAGATTGTGCGAATGAATTAGAATGGATCGTACGAATGAATTAGAATGGATACATTCATGCGAATGAACTAGAATGGATCGTACGAATGAATTAGAATGGATCGTACGAATGAATTAGAATGGATCATACGAATGAATTAGAATGAATACATTCGTGCGAATGAATTAAAATGGATCGTATGAATGAATTAGAATGGATCGTATGAATGAATTCGAATGGATCGTACGTATGAATTAGAATGGATCGTACGAATGAATTAGAATGGATCGTACGAATGAGTAAGAATGGATCGTACGAAAGAAATAGAATGGATCGTACGAATAAATTAGTATGGATCGTGCGAATGAATTAGAATGGATCGTACAAATGAATTAAAATAGATTGTGCGAATGAATAAGAATGGATCGTACGAATGAATTAGAATGGATACATTCAAGCGAATGAATTAGAAAGGATCGTACGAAGGAATTAGAATTAATTAGAATGGATATATTCGTGCGAATGAATTAGAATGGATCGTATGAATGAATTAGATTGGATCATATGAATGAATTAGAATGGATCGCACGTATGAATTAGAATGGATACATTCTTGGGAATGAATTAGAATGGATCGTACGAATGAAATAGAATGGATTGTACGAAGGAATTAGAATGGATCGTATGTATGAATTCTATTTCATTCTAATTCATTAGCACGATCTATTCTAATCCATTCTAATTCATTCATACAATCCATTCTAATTCATACGAAGGAATTAATTTATACGATCCATTCTAATTCATTCATACGATCTATTCTATTCATTCGTACGATCCATTCTAATTCATTTGCACGAATTTATCCATTCTAATTCATTCGTACGATCCATTCTAATTCATTCGTACAATCTATTCTAATTCATTCGTACGATCCATTCTGAGTCATTTGCACGATCCATTCTGATTCATTTGCACGATCCATTCTAATTCATTCGCACGAATGTATCCATTCTAATTCATTCGCACGAATGTATCCATTCTAATTCGTTCATACGATCCATTCTAACTCATTCATACAATCCATTCTATTTCATTTGTACGATCCTTTCTTACTCATTCGTACGATCCATTCTAATTCATTCGCACGAATGTATCCATTCTAATTCATTCATACGATCCATTCTAATTCATTCGTACGATCCATTCTAATTTATTCATACGATCCATTCTAATTCATTCATACGATCCATTCAAGTTCATTCGTACGATCCATTCTAATTCATTAGCTCAATCCCTTCTAATTCATTCATACGATCCATCCTAATTCATACGATCCATTCTAATTCATTCATATGATCCATTCTATTTCATTCGTATGATCTATTCTAATTCATTCATACGATCCATTCTATTTCATTCGTACGATCCATTCTTACTCATTCGTACGATCCATTCTAATTTATTTGCACGATCCAATCTAATTTATTCGCACGATCCTTTCTAATTCATTCGTACGATCCATTCTATTTCATTCGTATGATCCATTCTTACTCATTCATACGATCCATTCTAATTTATTCGCACGAATGTATCCATTCTAATTCATTCGTACGATCCATTCTAATTCATTTGCACGATCCATTCTAATTCATTCAATTTATCCATTCTAATTCATTCGTACGATCCATTCTAATTCATTCAAACAATCCATTCTAATTCTTTCGCACGAATGTATCTATTCTAATTCATTCATACGATCCATTCTAATTCATTCGCACGATCCATTCTAAATCATTCATACGATTCATTCTAATTCATTCGTACGATCCATTCTAATTCATACGTACGATCCATTCAAATTCATTCATACGATCCATTCTAATTCATTCATATGATCCATTCTAATTCATTCGCATGAATGTATCCATTCTAATTCATTCGTACGATCCATTCTAATTCATTCGCACGATCCAATCTAATTCATTCGCACGATCCATTCTAATTCATTCGTACGATCCATTCTATTTCATTCGTACGATCCATTCTTACTCATTCGTACGATCCATTCTAATTCATTCGCACGATCCATTATAATTTATTCATACGATCCATTCTAATTCATTCGTACGATCCATTCTAATTCATTCACACGAATGTATCCATTCTAATTCATTCGTACGATCCATTCTAATTCATTCGCACGATCCAATCTAATTCATTCATACGATCCATTCTAATTCATTCATATCATCCATTCTAATTCATTCGCACGAATGTATCCATTCTAATTCATTCGTACGATCCATTCTAATTCATTCGCACAATCTATTCAAATTCATTCGTACGATCCATTCTAATTCATTCGCACGATCTATTCTAATTCATTCGTACGATCCATTCTATTTCATTAGTACGATCCATTCTTACTCATTCGTACGATCCATTCTAATTTATTCGCATGAATGTATCCATTCTAATTCATTCGTACGATCCATTCTAATTCATTCAAACGATCCATTCTAATTCATTCATACGATCCATTCTAATTCATTCATACGATCCATTCTAATTCATTCACACGATCCATTCTAATTCATTCATATGATCCATTCTAATTCATTCATACAATCCATTCTAATTCTTTCGCACGAATGTATCCATTCAAATTCATTCGTACGATCCATTCTAATTCATTCACATAATCTATTCTAATTCATTCGTACGATCCATTCTATTTCATTCGCACGATCCATTCTAATTCATTTGCACGAATGTATCTATTCTAATTCATTCGTACGATCCATTCTAATTCATTCGCACGATCCATTCTAATTCATTCGTACGATCCATTCGAATTCATTCATACGATCCATTCTAATTCATTCATACGATCCATTCTAATTCATTCATATGATCCATTCTAATTCATTCGCATGAATGTATTCATTCGCACAATCTATTCTAATTCATTCGAGCGATCCATTCTAAATCATTAGCACGATCCATTCTAATTCATTCGTACAATCCATTCTTACTCATTCGTACGATCCTTTCTAATTCATTCGCACGAATGAATCCATTCTAATTCATTCGTACGATCCATTCTAATTCATTCGCACGATCCATTCTAATTCATTCATACGAGCCATTCTAATTCATTCGTACGATCCATTCGAATTCATTCGCATCATTTATTCTAATTCATTCGTATGATCCATTCTAATTCATTAGCACGATCCAGTCTAATTCATTCGTACGATCAATTCTATTTCATTCGTACGATCCATTCTTACTCATTCGTACGATCCATTCTAATTCATTTGCACGAATGTATCCATTCTAATTCATTCGTACGATCCATTCTAATTCATTCACACGATCCATTCTAATTCATTCATATGATCCATTCTAATTCATTCGTACGATCCATTCTAATTCATTCGCACGATCCATTCTAATTCATTCATATGATCCATTCTAATTCATTCATACAATCGATTCTAATTCTTTCGCACGAATGTATCCATTCTAATTCATTCATACAATCTATTCTAATTCTTTCGCACGAATGTATCCATTCTAATTCATTCGTATGATCCATTCTAATTCAATCGCACAATCTATTCTAATTCATTCGTATAATCCATTCTAATTTCTTCGTACGATCCATTCTAATTCCTTCGTACGATCCATTCTAATTCCTTCGTACGATCCGTTCTATTTCATTCGTATGATCCACTCTAATTCCTTCGTACGATCCATTCTAATTCATTCCCATGAATGTATCCATTCTAATTCATACGTACGATCCATTCTAATTCATTCATACAATACAATCTTATTCATTCATATGATCCATTCTAATTCATTTGCACAAATGTATCCATTCTAATTCATTCGTACAATCCATTCTCATTCATTCGCAAAATCTATTCTAATTCATTCGTACGATCTATTCTAATTCATTTGTACGATCCATTCTAATTAATTCGTACGATCCATTCTAATTCATTTGTATGATCCATTCTTACTCATTCGTACGATCCATTCTAATTCATTCGCACGAATGTATCCATTCTAATTCATTCGTACGATCCACTCTAATTCATTCGCACGATCCATTCTAATTTATTCATACGATCCATTCTAATTCATTCATACAATCCATTCTAATTCTTTCGCATTAATGTATCCATTATAATTCATTCGTACGATCCACCCTAATTGCTTCATATGATCTATTCTAATTCATTCGCACGAATGCATCCATTCTAATTCATTCGCACGATCTATTCGAATTCATTCATACGATCAATTAGAATGGATCGTACGAATGAATTAGAATGGATACATTCGTGCGAATGAATTAGATAGGATCGTACGAATGATTAAGAATGGATAGTACGAATGAAATAGAATGGAACGTATGAGTGAATTAGAATGGATCGTGCGAATGAATTAGAATGGATCGTACGAATGAGTAAGAATGGATCGTACGAATGAAATAGAATGGATCGTACGAATGAATTAGAATGGATCGTGCTAATGAATTAGAATGGATTGTACGATTGAATTAGAATAGATTGTCCGAATGAATTAGAATGGATCGTATGAATGAATTAGAATGGATCGTACAAATGAATTAGAATGGATCATTTGAATGAATTAGAATGGATCATGCAAATGAATTAGAATGGATCGTACGAATGAATTAGAATAGATTGTGCGAATTAATTAGAATGGATCGTACGAATGAATTAGAATGGATCGTATGAATGAATTAGGATGGATCGTACGAATAAGTAAGAATGGATCGTACGTACGAATTAGAATGGATACATTCATGGGAATGAATTAGAATGGATCGTACGAAGAATTAGAATGGATCATACGAATGAAATAGAATGAATCGTACGAAGGAATTAGAATGGATAATACGAAGGAATTAGAATGGATCGTACGAATGTATTAGAATGGATACATTCGTGCAAAAGAATTAGATAGATTGTATGAATGAATTAGAATGGATCGTGCGAATGAATTAGAATTGATCGTGCGAATGAATTACAATGGATCGTAAGAATAAATTAGAATAGATTGTGCGAATGAATTAGAATGGATCGTACGAATGAATTAGAATGGATACATTCGTGCGAAAGAATTAGAATGGATTGTATGAATGAATTAGACTGGATACATTCGTGCGAAAGAATTAGAATGGATTATATGAATGAATTAGAATGGATCGTATGAATGAATTAGAATGGATCGTGCGAATGAATTAGAATGGATCGTACGAATGAATTAGAATGGATCATATGAATAAATTAGAATGGATCGTGTGAATGAATTAGAATGGATCGTACGAATGAATTAGAATGGATACATTCGTGCAACTGAATTAGAATGGATCGTACGAATGAGTAAGAATGGATCGTACGAATCAAATAGAATTGATCGTACGAATGAATTAGAATGGATCGTGCTAATGCATTAGAATGGATCATACGAATGAATTAGAATAAATGATGCGAATGAATTCGAATGGATCGTACGAATGAATTAGAATGGCTCGTATGAATGAATTAGAATGGATCGTGCGAATGAATAAGAATGGATCGTACGAATGAATTAGAATGGATTCATTCGTGCGAATGAATTAGAAAGGATCGTACGAATGAGTAAGAATGGATTGTACGAATGAAATAGAATGGATCGTTCGAATGAATTAGAATGGATCGTGCTAATGATTTAGAATGGATCGCTCGAATGAATTAGAATAGATTGTGCGAATGAAAACATTCATGCGAATGAATTAGAATGGCTCATATGAATGAATTAGAATGGATCGTATGAATGAATTAGAATGAATCGTATGAATGAATTCGAATGGATCGTATGAAGGAATTAGAATGAATTAGAATGGATCGTATGAAGGAATTAGAATGGTTCGTGCGAAGGAATTAGAATGGATCGCATGAATGAGTTAGAATAGATACATTCGTTCGAATGAATTAGAATGGATCGTACGAATGAGTAAGAATGGATCATACAAATGAATTAGAATGGATCGTGCGAAGGTAATAGAATGGATCGTGCGAAGGAATTAGAATGGATCATGCGAAGGAATTAGAATGGATCGTGCGAATGAATTAGAATGGATCGTACGAATGAATTAGAATGGACACATTCGTGCGAATGAATTAGAATGGATCGTATGAATCAATCAGAATGGATCGTATTAGAATGGATTGTATGAATGAATTAGAATGGATCGTATGAATGAATTAGAATGGATCTTGCGAGTGAATTAGAATGCATCGTACGAATGAATTAGAATGGATCGTATGAATGAATTAGAATGGATCCTGCGAATGAATCAGAATGGATCGTACGAATGAATTAGAATGGATACATTCGTGGGAATGAATTAGAATGGATCGTACGAATGAGTAAGAATGGATCGTACGAATGAATTAGAATGGATCGTACGAATGAATTAGAATAGATCGTGCGAATGAATTAGATTGGAACGTGCGAATGAATTAGAATGGATCGTACGAATGAATTAGAATGGATACATTCGTGCGAATGAATTAGAATGGATCGTATGAATGAATTATAATGGATCGTCTGAATGAATTTGAATGGATCGTACGATTGAATCAGAATGGATACATTCGTGCGAAATAATTAGAATGGATCATACGAAGGAATTAGGGGGGATCGTACGAATGAATTAGAATGGACACATTCGTGTGAAAGAATTAGAATGGATTGTATAAATGAATTAGAATGGATCGTAAGAATGAATTAGAATGGATCGTGCGAATGAATTACAATGGATCGTACGATTGAATAAGAATGGATCGTATGAATGAATTAGAATGGATCATGCGAATGAATTAGAATGGATCGTACGAATGAATTAGAATGGATACATTCATGCGAATGAATTAGAATGGATCGTACGAATGAGTAAGAATGGATCGTACGAATGAAATAGAATGGATCGTACGAATGAATTAGAATGGATCATGCTAATGAATTAGAATGGATCGTATGAATAAATTAGAATAGATTGTGCGAATAAATTAGAATGGATAGTACGAATGAATTAGAATGGATACATTCGTGCGAATGAATTAGAATGGATCGTATTAATGAATTAGATTGGATCGTATGAATGAATTAGAATAGATCGTACGTATGAATTAGAACGGATATATTTATGGGAATGAATTATAATGGATCGTACGAAGGAATTAGAATAGATCATACGAATGAATTAGAATGGATCGTACGATGGAATTAGAATGGATCGTACGAAGGAATTAGAATGGATCGTACGAATGAATTAGAATGGATACATTCTTGCAAAAGAATTAGAATGTATTATATGAATGAATTAGAATGGATCGTGCAAATGAATTAGAATGGATCGTGCGAATGAATTAGAATAGATCGTATGAATGAATTAGAATAGATTGTGCGAATGAATTAGAATCGATCGTATGAATGAATTAGAATGGATCGTATAAATGAAGTAGATTGGATCGTACGAATGAGTAAGAATGGATCGTATGAATGAATTAGAATGGATCGTGCGAACGAATTAGAATAGATCGTGCGAATGAATTAGAATAGATACATTCATGCGAATGAATTAGAATGGATCATATGAATGAATTAGAATGGATCATATGAATGAATTAGATTGGATTGTGTGAATGAATTAGAATGGATCGAATGAATGTATTAGAATGGATACATTCAAGCGAATGAATTAGAATGGATTGTATGAATGAATTAGATTGGATCGTATGAATGAACATCGTGCGAATGAATTAGAATGGATCGTACGAATGAATTAGAATGGATACATTCGTGCGAATGAATTAGAATGGATCGTATGAATGAGTAAGAATAGATCGTATGAATGAATTAGAATAGATCGTACGAATGAATTAGAATGGATCGTGCGAATGAATTAGAATGGATCGTTGGAATGAATTAGAATAGATTGTGCGAATGAATTAGAATGGATCGTACGAATGGGTTAGAATGGATACATTTGTGCGAATGAATTAGAATGGATCGTATAAATGAATTAGAATGGATCGTATGAATGAATTAGAATGGATCGTACGAATGAATTAGAATGGATACATTCGTGCGAATGAATTAGAATGGATTGCACGAAGGAATTAGAATGGATCATATGAATGAATTAGAATGGTTATATTCGTGCGAATGAATTAGAATGGATCATATGAATGAATTAGAATGGATCGTAAGAATGAATTAAAATAGATCGTAAGAATGAATTAGAATAGATCGTTCGAATGAATTAGAAAGGATCGTACGAATGAATTAGAATGGATCATGCGAATAAATTTGAATGGATCGTACGAATGAATTAGATTGGATCGAACGAATGAATTAGATTGGAACGCACGAATGAATTTGAATGGATTGTACGAATGAATTAGAATGGATACATTCGTGCGAATAAATTAGAATGGATCGTACGAATTAGTAAGAGTGGATCGTATGAATGAATTAGAATGGATCGTACGAAAGAAATATAATAGATCGTGTGAATGAATTAGAATGGATCGTACGAATGAATTAGAATAGATTATGCGAACGAATTAGAATGGATCGTACGAATGAATTAGAATGGACACATTCGTGCAAATGAATTAGAATAGATCGTATGAATGAATTAGAATGGATCATACAAATGAATTAGAATGGATACATTCGTGCGAATGAATTAGAATGGATTGTATGAAAGAAATAGAATGGATCGTACGAATGAATTTGAATTGATACATTCGTGTGAATGAATTAGAATGGATCGTGTGAATGAATTAGAATGGATCGTATGAATGAATTAGAATGGATCGTACGAATGAATTAGAATGGATACATTCGTGCGAATGAATTAGAATGGATCGTACGAAGGAATTAAAATGGATTGTACGAATGAATTAGAATGGATACATTCGTGAGAATGAATTAGAATAAATCGTATGAATGAATTAGAATGTATGGCATGAATGAATTAGAATAGATCGTACGAATGAATTAGAATGAATCGTTCGAAGGAATTAGAATGGATCGTATGAATGAATTAGAATGGTTCATACGAATAAATTAGAATGGATCGTGTGAATGAATTAGAATGGATTGTACAAATGAATTAGAATGGATATATTCGTGCGAATGAATTAGAATGGATCATACAAGTGAGTAAGAATGGATCGTAGGAATGAATTAGAATTGATCGTATGAATGAATTAGAATGGATCGTGCGAATGAACTAGAATGAATCGTATGAATGAATTAGAATAGATTGTGCAAATGAATTTGAATGGATCGAACGAATGAATTAGAATGGATATATTCGTGCGAATGAATTAGGATGGATACATTCGTGCGAATAAATTAGAATGGATACATTCGTGCGAATGAATTAAAATGGATACATTGTGCGAATAAATTAGAAGACATCGTATGAATAAATTAGAATGGATCGTATGAATGAATTAGAATGGATCGTACGAAGGAATTAGAATGGATCGTACGAATGAATTAGAATGGATACATTCGTGCGAATAAATTAGAATGGATTGTATGAATGAATTTGAATGGATCATACGAATGAATTAGAATGGATCGTGTGAATGAATTAGAATGGATCGTACGAATGATTTAGAATGGATGTTACGAATAAATTAGAATGGATCGTGCGAATGAATTAGAATGGATTGTACGAATGAATCAGAAAGGATACATTCGTGCGAATGAATTAGAAATGATCGTACGAATGGATCATACGAATGAATTAGAATGGATCGTACGAATGAATTAGAAAGGATCATGTGAATGAATTAGAATGGATCGTACGAATGAATTAGAATAGATTGTGCGAATGAATTAGAATGGATCGTACGAATGAATTAGAATAGGTTGTGCGAATGAATTAGAATGGATCGTACGAATGATTTAGAATGGATCGTGCGAATGAATTAGAACGGATCGTGCGAATGAATTTGAATGGATACATTCGTGAGAATGAATTAGAATGGATCATACGAATGAGTAAGAATGGATCATACGAATGAATTAGAATGGATCGTATGAATGTATTAGAATGGATCATGCAAATGAATTAGAGTGGATCGTACGAATGAATTAGAATAGATTATGCAAATGAAATAGAATGGATCGTACGAATGAATTAGAATGGATGCATTCGTGCGAATTAATTAGAATAGATCGTATGAATGAATTAGAAAGGATCGTATGAATAAATTAGAATGGATCGTACGAATTAATTAGAACGGATACATTCGTGTGAATGAATTAGAATGGATCGTACGAAGAAATTAGAATGGATCCTACAAATGAATTAGAATGGATACATTCGTGCGAATGAAATAGAATGGATCGTATGAATGAATTAGAATGGATCGTACGAATAAATTAGAATGGAACGTTGGAAAGAATTAGAATGGATCATGCGAATGAATTAGAATGCATTGTACGAATAAATTAGAATAGATTGTGCGAATGAATTAGAATGGATCGTATGAATGAATTAGAATGGTTACATTCATGCGAATAAATTAGAATGGATCGTATGAATGAATTAGAATAGATCGTATGAATGAATTAAAATGGAACGTACGAATGAACTAGGATTGATACATTCGTGCGAATGAATTAGAATGGATCGTACGAAGGAATTATAATAGATTGTACGAATGAATTAGAATTGATACATTCGTGCGAATGAATTAGAATGGATCGCATGAATGAATTGGAATGGATCGTATGTATGAATTAAAATGGATCGTACGAATGAATTAGAATTGATCGTGCGAATGAATTAGAATGGATCGTACGAATGAATTAGAATGGATTGTACGAATGAATTAGAATGGATCGTGCGAATGAATTAGAATGGATCGTGCGAATGAATTAGAATGGATACATTCGTGCGAATGAATTAGAATGGATCGTACGAATGAGTAAGAATGGATCGTACGAATGAAATAGAATGGATCGTACGAATGAATTAGAATGGATCATGCTAATGAATTAGAATGGATCGTATGAATGAATTAGAATAGATTGTGCGAATAAATTAGAATGGATCGTACGAATGAATTAGAATGGATACATTCGTGCGAATGAATTAGAATGGATCGTATTAATGAATTAGATTGGATCGTATGAATGAATTAGAATAGATCGTACGTATGAATTAGAACGGATATATTTATGGGAATGAATTATAATGGATCGTACGAAGGAATTAGAATAGATCATACGAATGAATTAGAATGGATCGTACGATGGAATTAGAATGGATCGTACGAAGGAATTAGAATGGATCGTACGAATGAATTAGAAAGGATACATTCTTGCAAAAGAAATAGAATGTATTATATGAATGAATTAGAATGGATCGTGCAAATGAATTAGAATGGATCGTGCGAATGAATTAGAATAGATCGTATGAATGAATTAGAATAGATTGTGTGAATGAATTAGAATCGATCGTATGAATGAATTAGAATGGATCGTATAAATGAAGTACATTGGATCGTACGAATGAGTAAGAATGGATCGTATGAATGAATTAGAATGGATCGTGCGAACGAATTAGAATAGATCGTGCGAATGAATTAGAATGGATACATTCATGCGAATGAATTAGAATGGATCATACGAATGAATTAGAATGGATCATATGAATGAATTAGATTGGATCGTGTGAATGAATTAGAATGGATCGAATGAATGTATTAGAATGGATACATTCATGCGAATGAATTAGAATGGATTGTATGAATGAATTAGATTGGATCGTAAGAATGAACATCGTGCGAATGAATTAGAATGGATCGTACGAATGAATTAGAATGGATACATTCGTGCGAATGAATTAGAATGGATCGTACGAATGAGTAAGAATAGATCGTATGAATGAATTAGAATAGATCGTACGAATGAATTAGAATGGATCGTGCGAATGAATTAGAATGGATCATTGGAATGAATTAGAATAGATTGTGCGAATGAATTAGAATGGATCATATGAATGGGTTAGAATGGATACATTTGTGCGACTGAATTAGAATGGATCGTATAAATGAATTCGAATGGATCGTATGAATGAATTAGAATGGATCGTACGAATGAATTAGAATGGATACATTCGTGCGAATGAATTAGAATGGATCGCACGAAGGAATTAGAATGGATCATATGAATGAATTAGAATGGTTATATTCGTGCGAATGAATTAGAATGGATCATATGAATGAATTAGAATGGATCGTAAGAATGAATTAAAATAGATCGTAAGAATGAATTAGAATAGATCGTTCGAATGAATTAGAAAGGATCGTACGAATGAATTAGAATGGATCATGCGAATAAATTTGAATGGATCGTACGAATGAATTAGATTGGATCGAACGAATGAATTAGATTGGAACGCACGAATGAATTTGAATGGATTGTACGAATGAATTAGAATGGATACATTCGTGCGAATAAATTAGAATGGATCGTACGAATTAGTAAGAGTGGATCGTATGAATGAATTAGAATGGATCGTACGAAAGAAATATAATAGATCGTGCGAATGAATTAGAATGGATCGTACGAATGAATTAGAATAGATTATGCGAATGAATTAGAATGGATCGTACGAATGAATTAGAATGGAGACATTCGTGCAAATGAATTAGAATAGATCGTATGAATGAATTAGAATGGATCATACAAATGAATTAGAATGGATACATTCGTGCGAATGAATTAGAATGGATTGTATGAAAGAAATAGAATGGATCGTACGAATGAATTTGAATTGATACATTCGTGTGAATGAATTAGAATGGATCGTGTGAATGAATTAGAATGGATCGTATGAATGAATTAGAATGGATCGTACGAATGAATTAGAATGGATACATTCGTGCGAATGAATTAGAATGGATCGTACGAAGGAATTAGAATGGATTGTACGAATGAATTAGAATGGATACATTCGTGAGAATGAATTAGAATAAATCGTATGAATGAATTAGAATGTATGGCATGAATGAATTAGAATAGATCGTACGAATGAATTAGAATGAATCGTTCGAAGGAATTAGAATGGATCGTATGAATGAATTAGAATGGTTCGTACGAATAAATTAGAATGGATCGTGTGAATGAATTAGAATGGATTGTACAAATGAATTAGAATGGATACATTCGTGCGAATAAATTAGAATGGATCATACAAGTGAGTAAGAATGGATCGTAGGAATGAATTAGAATTGATCGTATGAATGAATTAGAATGGATCGTGCGAATGAATTAGAATGAATCGTATGAATGAATTAGAATAGATTGTGCAAATGAATTTGAATGGATCGAACGAATGAATTAGAATGGATATATTCGTGCGAATGAATTAGGATGAATACATTCGTGCGAATAAATTAGAATGGATACATTCGTGCGAATGAATTAAAATGGATATATTGTGCGAATAAATTAGAAGATATCGTATGAATGAATTAGAATGGATCGTATGAATGAATTAGAATGGATCATACGAAGAAATTAGAATGGATCGTACGAATGAATTAGAATGGATACATTCGTGCGAATAAATTAGAATGGATTGTATGAATGAATTTGAATGGATCATACGAATGAATTAGAATGGATCGTGTGAATGAATTAGAATAGATCGTACGAATGATTTAGAATGGATCTTACGAATGAATTAGAATGGATCGTGCGAATGAATTAGAATGGATTGTACGAATGAATCAGAAAGGATACATTCGTGCGAATGAATTAGAAATGATCGTACGAATGGATCATACGAATGAATTAGAATGGATCGTACGAATGAATTAGAAAGGATCATGTGAATGAATTAGAATGGATCGTACGAATGAATTAGAATAGATTGTGCGAATGAATTAGAATGGATCGTACGAATGAATTAGAATAGGTTGTGCGAATGAATTAGAATTGATCGTACGAATGATTTAGAATGGATCGTGCGAATGAATTAGAACGGATCGTGCGAATGAATTAGAATGGATACATTCGTGCGAATGAATTAGAATGGATCATACGAATGAGTAAGAATGGATCATACGAATGAATTAGAATGGATCGTACGAATGTATTAGAATGGATCATGCAAATGAATTAGAGTGGATCGTACGAATGAATTAGAATAGATTGTGCAAATGAAATAGAATGGATCGTACGAATGAATTAGAATGGATACATTCGTGCGAATTAATTAGAATAGATCGTATGAATGAATTAGAAAGGATCGTATGAATAAATTAGAATGGATCGTACGAATGAATTAGAACGGATACATTCGTGTGAATGAATTAGAATGGATCGTACGAAGAAATTAGAATGGATCCTACGAATGAATTAGAATGGATACATTCGTGCGAATGAAATAGAATGGATCGTATGAATGAATTAGAATGGACCGTACGAATAAATTAGAATGGAACGTAGGAAAGAATTAGAATGGATCATGCGAATGAATTAGAATGCATTGTACGAATAAATTAGAATAGATTGTGCGAATGAATTAGAATGGATCGTATGAATGAATTAGAATGGTTACATTCGTGCGAATAAATTAGAATGGATCGTATGAATGAATTAGAATAGATCGTGTGAATGAATGAAAATGGAACGTACGAATGAACTAGGATAGATACATTCGTGCGAATGAATTAGAATGGATCGTACGAAGGAATTATAATAGATTGTACGAATGAATTAGAATGGATACATTCGTGCGAATGAATTAGAATGGATCGCATGAATGAATTGGAATGGATCGTATGTATGAATTAAAATGGATCGTACGAATGAATTAGAATTGATCGTGCGAATGAATTAGAATGGATCGTACGAATGAATTAGAATGGATTGTACGAATGAATTAGAATGGATCGTGCGAATGAATTAGAATGGATTGTACGAATGAATTAGAATGGATACATTCGTGCGAATGAATTAGAATGGATCGTACGAAGGAGTAAGAAAGGATCGTACGAATGAACTAGAATGGATCGTACGAATGAATTAGAATGGATCGTACGAATGAATTAGAATAGATTGTGCGAATGAATTAGAATGGATTGTACGAATGAATTAGAATAGATACATTCGCGTGACTGAATTTGAATGGGTTATACGAATGAATTAGAATGGATCGTACGAATGAATTAGAATGGATGCATTCGTGCGAAAGAATTAGAATGTATACGAATGAATTAGAATGGAACGTGCTAATGAATTAGAATAGATTGTACGAATGAATTAGAATAGATTGTGCGAATGAATTAGAATGGATCGTACGAATGAATTAGAATGGATACATTCGTGCGAATGAATTAGAATGGATCGTATGAATGAATTAGATTGGATCGTATGAATGAATTAGAATGGATCGCACCTATGAATTAGAAAGGATACATTCATGGGAATGAATTAGAATGGATCATACAAAGCAATTAGAATGGATCATACGAATGAAATAGAATGGATCGTACGAAGGAATTAGAATGGATCGTACGAATGAATTAGAATGGATACATTCGTGCAAAAGAATTAGAATGGATTGTATGAATGAATTAGAATGGATCGTACAATGAATTAGAATAGATCGTACGAATGAATTAGAATGGATCATATGAATGAATTAGAATGGATCGTACGAATGAATTAGAATGGATCGTGCTAATGAAATAGAATGGATCGTACGAACGAATTATAATGGATCGTACGAATGAGTAAGAATGGATCGTACGAATGAAATAGAATGGATCGCACGAATGAATTAGATTGGATCATGCGAATGAATTAGATTGGATCATGTACGATTCATTCTAATTTATTCGCACGAATGTATCCATTCTAATTCATTCTAATTCCTTCGTACGATCCATTCGTACGATCCATTCTAATTCATTCGCACGAATGTATTCATTCTAATTCATTCGTACGATCCATTCTAATTCATTCGCACAATCTATTCTAATTCATTTGTACGATCGATTCTAATTCATTCGCACGATCCATTCTAATTCATTTGTACAATCTATTTTAATACATTCATACAATCCATTCTAATTTTTTTGCACGAATGTATCCATTCTAATTCATTTGTACGATCCATTCTAATTCATTCATACGATCCATTCTAATTCATTCATAGGATCCATTGTAATTCATTCGTATGATTTATTCTAATTTATTTATACAATCCATTCTAATTCATTCGATCGAATGTATCCATTCTAATTCATTCGTATGATCTATTCGAATTCATTCATACGATTCATTCAAATTCATTCATACGATCCATTCTAATTCATTCGCACGAATGTATCCATTCTAATTCATTCGTACGATCTATTCTAATTCATTCGCACGATCCAATCTAATTCATTCGCACGATCCATTCTAATTCATTCGTACGATTCTAATTTATTCATACGATCCATTCTAATTCATTCGCACGAATGTATCCATTCTAATTCATTCTAATTCCTTCATACGATCCATTCGTACGATCCATTCTAATTCCTTCGCACGAAAATATCCATTCTAATTCATTCGTACGATCCATTCTAATTCATTCATACGGTCCATTCTAATTCATTCGTACGATCCATTCTAATTCATTCGTACGATCCATTCTAATTCATTCATACGATCCATTCTAATTCATTCGTTTGATCCATTCTAATTCCTTCGTATGATCCATTCTAATTCATTCCCATGAATGTATACATTCTAATTCATGCGTACGATCCCTTCGTACGATCCATTCTAATTCCTTCGTACGATCGATTCTAATTCCTTCGTACGATCCATTCTAATTCATTCCCATGAATGTATCCATTCTAATTCATACGTACGATCCATTCTAATTCACTCATACGATCCAATCTAATTCATTCATACGATCCATTCTAATTCATTTCGCATGAATGTATCCATTCTAATTTCTTCGTACGATCCTTTCTAATTCATTCTTACGATCCATTCTAATTCATTCATAAGATCTATTCAAATTCATTCATACAATCCATTCTAAATCTTTCGCACGAATGTATCCATTCTAATTCATTCGTACGATCCACCCTAATTCCTTCATATGATCCATTATAATTCATTCGCACGAAAGGATCCATTCTAATTCATTCGTACGATCCATACGAATTCATTCATACGATCCAATCTAATTCATTCGCACGATCCATTCGAATTCATTCATACGATTCATTCTAATTCATTCGTACGATCCATTCTAATTCGTTCGCATGATCCATTCTAATTCATTCGCATGATCCATTCTAATTCATTCGTACGATCCATTCTAATTCATTCATATGATCCATTCTATTTCATTCGTACGGTCCATTCTTACTTATTCGTACGATCCATTCTAATTCATTCGCACGATCCAATCTTATTCATTCGCACGATCCATTCTAATTCATTCGTACGATCCATTCTTTTTCATTCGTACGATCCATTCTTACTCATTCGTACGATTTATTCTAATTCATTCGCACGAATATATCCATTCTAATTTATTCGTACGATCCATTCCAATTCATTCGCACAATCCATTCTAATTCATTCATACGATCCATTCTAATTCATTCGTACGATCCATTCTAATTCATTCATACAATCAATTCTAATTCTTTTGCTCGAATGTATCCATTCTAATTCATTCGTACGATCCATTCTAATTCATTCGCACGATCCATTCTAATTCATTCATATGATCCATTCTAATTCATTCATACAATCCATTCTAATTCTTTCGCACGAATGTATCCATTCTAATTCATTCGTACGATCCACCCTAATTCCTTCGTATGATCCATTCTAATTCATTTGCACGAATGTATCCATTCTAATTCATTCATACGATCCATTCGAATTCATTTATACGATCCATTCTAATTCATTCATACGATTCATTCTAATTCAATATACGATCCATTCTAATTCATTCATACGATCCATTGTAATTCATTCGCATGAATGTATTCATTCACACAATCTATTCTAATTCATTCGTACGATCCATTCTAATTTATTAGCACGATCCATTCTAATTCATTCGTACGATCCATTCTATTTCATTCGTACAATCCATTCTTACTCATTCGTACGATCCATTCTAATTCATTCACACGAATGTATCCATTCTAATTCATTCGTACGATCCATTCTAATTCATTCGCATGATCCATTCTAATTCCTTCGTACGATCCATTCTAATTCGTACGTACAATCTATTCTAATTCATTCGTACGATCCATTCTAATTCATTAGCCCGATCCATTCTTATTCATTCGTATGATCCATTCTATTTTATTCGTACGATCCATTCTTACTCATTCGTACGATCCATTCTAGAATGGATCATGCGAATGAATTAGAATGGATCGTACGAATGAATTAGAATGGATCGTGCGAATGAATTAGAATGGATCGTACGAATGAATTAGAATGGATTGTACGAATGTATCCATTCTAATTCATTCCTTTGTGCGATCCATTATAATTCATTAGCACGATCCATTCTAATTCATTCGTACGATCCATTCTAATCATTCGCACGAATGGATCTTACTCATTCATACGATCCATTCGAATTTATTAGCATGATCCATTCTAATTCATTTGCACGATCCATTCTAATTCATTCATACAATCCATTCTAATTCTTTTGCACGAATATATCCATTCTAATTCATTCGTACGATCCATTCTAATTCCTTCGTACGATCCATTCTAATTCCTTCTTACGATCCATTCTAATTCATTCGTACGATCCATTCTAATTCGTACGATCCATCCTAATTCATTCGTACGATCCATTCGAATTCATTCGTACGATCCATTCTAATTCATTCGTACGATCCATTCTAATTCATTCGCACGATCCATTCTAATCTAGTCTAATTCATTCGTACGATCCATTTAATTCATTCGTACGATCCATTCTAATTCATTCGTACGATCCATTCTAATTCATCTGAATTAGGGTGGATCGTATGAATGAATTAGAATGGATACATTCGTGTGAAAGAATTAGAATGGATTGTATGAATGAATTAGAATGGATCGTATGAATGAATTAGAATGGATCGTGCGAATGAAGTAGAATGGATTGTGCTAATGAGTAAGAATGGAACGTACGAATGAAATAGAATGGATCGTACGAATGAATTAGAATGGATCGTGCTAATGAATTAGAATCGATCGTACGAATGAATTAGAATAGATTGTGCGAAAGAATTAGAATGGATCGTGCGAATGAATTAGAATGGATACATTCGTGCGAATGAATTAGAATGGATCGTATAATTGAAATAAAATGGATCGTATGAATGAATTCGAATCGATCGTACGAATGAGTTAGAATGGAAACATTCGTGCAAATGAAATAGAATGGATCATACGAAGGAATTAGGGTGGATCGTACAAATGAATTAGAATGGATACATTCGTACGAATGTATTATAATAGATCGTATGAATTAGAATGCATATGTTCATACGATCCTTTCTAATTCATTCATACGATCCATTCTAGTTCATTCATACGATCCATTCTATTTCATTCGTAAGATCCATTCTTACTCATTTGTACGATCCATTTGAATTCATTCGTACGATCTATTCTAATTCATTCGCACAATCTATTCTAATTCATTCGTATGATCCATTCTAATTCATTAGCACGATCCATTCTAATTCATTTGTACGATCCATTCTATTTCATTCGTAAGATCCATTCTAATTCATTCGCACGAATGTATCCATTCTAATTCATTCGTACGATCCATTCTATTTCATTCGTACGATCCATACTAATTCATTCATACGATCCATTCTAATTCATTCGCACGAATGAATCCATTCTAATTCATTCGCACGATCCATTCTAATTCATTCGTACGATCCATTCTAATTCATTTGTACGATCCACCCTAATTCCTTTGTATGATCCATTCAAATTCATTCGCATGAATGTATCCATTCTAATTCATTCTAATTCATTAGCACGATCCATTCTAATTCATTCATACGATCCATTCTAATTCATTCGCACGAATGTATCCATTCTAATTCATTCGCACAATCTATTATAATTCATTCGTTCGATCCATTCTAATTCATTCGTATGATCCATTCTAATTCATTCGCATAATCCATTCTAATTCATTCATATGATCCATTCTAATTCCTTCGTACGATCCATTCTATTTCATTCATATGATCCATTCTAGTTCCTTCGTACGATCCATTCTAATTCATTCCCATGAATGTATCCATTCTAATTCATACGTACGATCCATTCTTACTCATTCATAAGATCCATTCTAAGTCTTTCACACGAATGTATCCATTCTAATTCATTCGCACAATCTATTCTAATTCGTGCGTATGAATTAGAATGGATCGTACGAAGGAATTAGAATGGATACATTCGTGCAAAAGAGTTAGAATGGATTGTATGAATGAATTATAATGGATCGTACAAATGAATTAGAATGGATCGTACTAATGAATTAGAATGGAAAATTCATGATAATGAATTAGAATGGATCGTATGAATGAATTAGAATGGATTATACGAATGAATTAGAATGGATAGTATGAATGAATTAGAATGGATCGTGTGAATGAATTAGAATGGATCGCACGAATGAATTAGAATAGATACATTCGTGCGAAAGAATTAGTATGGATTGTATGAATGAATTAGAATGGATCGTACGAATGAATTAGAATGGATCATTTGAATGAATTAGAATGGATCGTGCGAATGAATTAGAATGGATCGTACGAATGAATTAGAACGGATCGTACGAAGGAATTAGAATAGATCGTACGAAGGAATTAGAATGGATCGTGCGAATGAGGATACATTCGTGCGAATGGAATAGAATGGATCGTACGAATGAGTAAGAATGGATCGTACAAATGAATTAGAATGGATATATTCATGAGAATGAATTAGAATGGATCGTGCAAATAAATTAGAATGGATCGTACGAAGGAGTTTAGAATGGATCGTATGAATGAATTAGATTGGATCGTATGAATGAATTAGAATGTATCGTATGAATGAACTAGAATGGATCGTGAGAATGAATTAGAATGGATCGTATAAATGAATTAGATTGGATCGTATGAATAAATTAGAATGGATCGTATGAATGAATTAGAATGGATCGTATGAATGAATTAGAATGGATACATTCATGGGAATGAATTTGAATGAATCGTATGAATGAATTAGAATGGATCATGCGAATGAATTAGAATGGATCGTACAAATGAATTTAGAATGGGTCATATGAATGAATTAGATTGGATCGTATGAATGAATTATAATGGATCGTGTGAATGAATTAGAATGGATCGTGCGAATGAATTAGAATGGATCGTATGAATGAATTAGATTGGATCGTATGAATGAATTAGAATGGATCGCACGAATGAATTAGAATGGATCGTATGAATGAATTTGAATGGATCGTATGAATGAATTAGAATGAGTCGTATGAATGAATTCGAATGGATCGTACGAATGAATTTGAATGGATACATTCGTGCGAATGAATTAGAATGGATCATACGAAGGAATTAGGGTGGATCGTACGAATGAATTATAATGGATCGTACGAATGAATTAGAATGGATCGTATGAATGAATAAGAAAAGATCGTGCGAATGAATTAGAAAGGATCGTACGAATGAATTAGAATGGATTGTGCTAATGAGTTGAATGGATCGTATGAATAAATTAGATTGGATCGTGCGAATGAATTAGAATAGATCGTACGAATGAATTAGAATGGATACATTCGTGCGAATGAATTAGAATGGATCGTACGAATGAGTAAGAATGGATCGTACGAATCAAATAGAATGGATCATACGAATGAATTAGAATGGATCGTGCTAATGAATTAGAATGGATCGTATGAATGAATTAGAATAGATCGTGGGAATGAATTAGAATGGATAATACGAATGAGTAAGAATAGATCATATGAATGAAATAGAATGGATCGTACGAATGAATTAGAATGGATCGTGCTAATGAATTAGAATGGATCGTACGAATGAATTACAATAGATTGTGCGAATGAATTAGAATGGATCGTACGAATGAATTAGAATGGATACATTCGTGCGAATGAATTAGAATGGATCGTACGAATGAATTAGATTGGATCGTATGAATGAATTAGAATGGATTGTACGTATGAATTAGAATGGATACATTCATGGGAATGAATTAGAATGGATCGTACGAATGTATTCGAGTGGATCGTACGAAAGAATTAGAATGGATATATTCGTCCGAATGAATTAGAATGGATCGTATGAAGGAATTAGGGTGGATCATACGAATGAATTAGAATGGATACATTCGTGCGAAAGAATTAGAATGTATTGTATGAATGAGTTAGAATGGATCGTATGAATGAATTTGAAAGGATCGTGCGAATGAAGTAGAATAGATCGTACGATTGAATTAGAATGGATCGTACGAATGAATTAGAATGGATTGTGCGAATGAATTAAAATGGATCATACGAATGAATTAGAATGGATACATTCGTGCGAATGAATTAGAATGGATCGTATGAATGAGTAAGAATGGATCGTACGAATAAAATAGAATAGATCGTACGAATGAATTAGAATGGTTCGTGCTAATGAATTAGAATGGATCGTACAAATGAATTAGAATAGATTGTGCGAATGAATTAGAATGGACCGTACGAATGAATTAGAATGGATACATTCGTGCGAATGAATTAGAATGGATCGTATGAATGAATTAGATTGGATCATATGAATGAAATAGAATAGATCGTACGTATGAATTAGAATGGATACATTCATGGGAATGAATTAGAATAGATCGTACGAAGGAATTAGAATGAATCATACGAATGAAATAGAATGGATCATACGAAGGAATTAGAATGGATCGTACGAAGGAATTAGAATGGATCGTACGAATGAATTAGAATGGATACATTCGTGCAAAAGAATTAGAATGGATTGTATGAATGAATTAGAATGGATCATACAAATGAATTTGAATGCATCGTGCGAATGAATTAGAATGGATCGTGTGAATGAATTAGAATGGATCGTATGAATGAATTCGAATGGATCGTATGAATGAATTTGAATGGATCGTACGAATGAATTAGAATGGATACATTCATGCGAATGATTTAGAATATATCATATAAAGGAATTAGGGTGGATCATACGAATGAATTAGAATGGATGCATTCGTGCGAAAGAATTAGAATGGATTGTATGAATGAATTAGAATGGATCGTCGAATGAATTAGAATAGATGGGACGAATGAACTAGAACAGGTTATGCTAATGAATTAGTATGGATCGTACGAATGAATAAGAATAGATTGTGCGAATGAATTAGAATGGATCGTACGAATGAATTAAAATAGATACATTCGTGAGAATGAATTAGAATGGATCGTATGAATGAATTAGATTGGATCGTATGAATGAAATAGAATAGATTGTGCGAATGAATTAGAATGGATCGTACGAATGAATTAGAATGGATACATTCGTGCGAATGAATTAGAATGGATCATACGAATAAGTAAGAATGGATCGTACGAATGAAATAGAATGGATCGTACGAATGAATTAGAATGGATCGTGCTAATGTATTAGAATGGATCGTACGAATGAATTAGAATAGATTGTGCGAATGAATTAGAATGGATCGTACGAATGAATTAGAATGGATACATTCGTGCGAATGAATTAGAATGGATCGTATGAATGAATTAGATTGGATCGTATGAATAAATTAGAATGGATCATATGTATGAATTAGAATGGATACATTCAAGGGAATGAATTAGTGTACGAAGGAATTAGAACGGATCATACGAATGAAATAGCATGGATCGTACGAAGGAATTAGAGTGGATCGTACGAAGGAATTTGAATGGATCGTACGAAGGAATTAGAATGGATCGTACGAATGAATTAGAATGGATACATTCATGCAAAAGAATTAGAATGGATTGTATGAATGAATTAGAATGGATAGTACGAATGAATTAGAATGGATCGTACGAATGAATTAGAATAGATTGTGCGAATGAATTAGAATGGATCGTACGAATAAATTAGAATGGATCATACGAATGAATTAGAATGGATCATACGAATGAATTAGAATGGATACATTCGTTTGAATGAATTAAAATGGATCGTATGAATGAATTAGAATGGATCGTATACATGAATTAGAATGGATCGTACGTATGAATTAGAATGGATCGTACGAATGAATTAGAATGGATCGTATGAATGAGTAAGAATGGATCGTACGAAAGAAATAGAATGGATCGTACGAATGAATTAGAATGGATCGTGAGAATGAATTAGAATGGATCGTACAAATGAATTAAAATAGATTGTGCGAATGAATTAGAATGGATCGTACGAATGAATTAGCATGGATACATTCAAGCGAATGAATTAGAAAGGATCGTACGAAGGATTTAGAATTAATTAGAATGGATATATTCGTGCGAATGAATTAGAATGGATCATATGAATAAATTAGATTGGATCATATGAATGAATTAGAATGGATCGTGCGTATGAATTAGAATGGATACATTCATGGGAATGAATTAGAATGGATCGTACGAATGAATTAGAATGGATTGTACGAAGGAATTAGAATGGATCATATGTATGAATTCTATTTCATTCTAATTCATTAGCATGATCCATTCTAATCCATTCTAATTCATTCATACAATCCATTCTAATTCATACGAAGGAATTAATTCATACGATCCATTCTAATTCATTTGTACGATCTATTCTATTCATTCGTAAGATCCATTCAAATTCATTTGCACGAATTTATCCATTCTAATTCATTCGTACGATCCATTCTAATTCATTCGTACAATCTATTCTAATTCATTCGTACGATCCATTCTAATTCATTCGCACGATCCATTCTGATTCATTTGCACGATCCATTCTAATTCATTCGCACGAATGTATCCATTCTAATTCATTCGCACGAATGTATCCATTCTAATTCATTCATGCGATCCATTCTAACTCATTCATACGATCCATTCTAATTCGTACGATCCATTCTATTTCATTCGTACGATCCTTTCTTACTCATTCGTACGATCCATTCTAATTCATTCGCACGAATGTATCCATTCTAATTCATTCATACGATCCATTCTAATTCATTCGCACGATCCATTCTAATTTATTCATACGATCTATTCTAATTCATTCGTACGATCCATTCAAGTTCATTCGTACGATCCATTCTAATTCATTAGCACAATCCCTTCTAATTCATTCATACGATCCATTCTAATTCATACGATCCATTCTAATTCATTCATATGATCCATTCTATTTCATTCATATGATCCATTCTAATTCATTCATACGATCCATTCTATTTCATTCGTACGATCCATTCTTACTCATTCGTACGATCCATTCTAATTCATTTGCACGATCCAATCTAATTTATTCGCACGATCCATTCTAATTCATTCGTACAATCCATTCTATTTCATTCGTACGATCCATTCTTACTCATTCATACGATCCATTCTAATTCATTCGCACGAATGTATCCATTATAATTCATTCGTACGATCCATTCTAATTCATTCGCACGATCCATTCTAATTCATTCATACTATCTATTCTAATTCATTCGTACGATCCATTCTAATTCATTCATACAATTCATTCTAATTCTTTCGCACGAATGTATCCATTCTAATTCATTCATACGATCCATTCTAATTCATTCGCACAATCCATTCTAATTCATTTATACGATCCATTCTAATTCATTCGTACGATCCATTCTAATTCATACGTACGATCAATTTGAATTCATTCATACGATCCATTCTAATTCATTCGTATGATCCATTCTAATTCATTCACACGAATGTATCCATTCTAATTCATTCGTACAATCCATTCTAATTCATTCGCACGATCCAATCTAATTCATTCGCACGATCCATTCTAATTCATTCGTACGATTCATTCTATATCATTCGTACGATCCATTCTTACTCATTCGTACGATCCATTCTAATTCATTCGCACGATCCATTCTAATTTATTCATACGATCCATTCTAATTCATTCGTACGATCCATTCTAATTCATTCACACGAATGTATCCATTCTAATTCATTCGTACGATCTATTCTAATTCATTTGCACGATCCAATCTAATTCATTCATACGATCCATTCTAATTCATTCTTATGATCCATTCTAATTCATTCGCACGAATGTATCCATTCTAATTCATTTGTACGATCCATTCTAATTCATTCGTACAGTCTATTCAAATTCTTTCGTACGATCCATTCTAATTCATTCGCACGATCTATTCTAATTCATTCGTACGATCCATTCTATTTCATTAGTACGATACATTCTTACTCATTCGTACGATCCATTCTAATTCATTCGCACGAATGTATCCATTCTAATTCATTCGTACGATCCATTCTAATTCATTCAAACGATCCATTCTAATTCATTCATACGATCCATTCTAATTCATTCATACGATCCACTCTAATTCATTCGCACGATCCATTCTAATTCATTGATACGATGCATTCTAATTCATTCATACAATCCATTCTAATTCTTTCGCACGAATGTATCCATTATAATTCATTCGTACGATCCATTCTAATTCATTCGCACAATCTATTCTAATTCATTCGTACGATCCATTCTAATTCATTCGCACGATCCATTCTAATTCATTTGGACGAATGTATCTATTCTAATTCATTCGTATGATCCATTCTAATTCATTCGCACGATCAATTCCAATTCATTCGTATGATCCATTCGAATTCATTCATACGATCCATTCTAATTCATTCATACGATCCATTCTAATTCATTCATATGATCCATTCTAATTCATTCGCATGAATGTATTCATTCGCACAATCTATTCTAATTCATTCGAGCGATCCATTCTAAATCATTAGCATGATCCATTCTAATTCATTCGTACGATCCATTCTATTTCATTCGTACAATCCATTCTTACTCATTCGTTCGATCCTTTCTAATTCATTCGCACGAATGAATCCTTTCTAATTCATTCGCACGAATGGATCGTATGAATGAATTCGAATGGATCGTACGAATGAATTAGAATGGATACATTCGTGCACGAATCTATCCACGAAGGAATTAGAATGTACGTATGAATTAGAATGAATTATAATGGATCGTAGGAATATATAGAATGGATCGTACGAATAAATTAGAATGGATCGTGCTAATGAATTAGAATGGATCGTACGTATGAATTAGAATGGATACTTTCATGGGAATGAATTAGAATGGATCGTACGAAGGAATTAGATTGGATCAAACGAATGAAATAGAATGGATCGTACGAAGGAATTAGAATGGATCATACGAAGGAATTAGGTTGGATCGTACTAATGAATTAGAATGGATCATACGAAGGAATTAGAATAGATTGTGCGAATGAATTAGAATCGATTGTATGAATGAATTAGAATGGATCGTACTAATGAATTAGAATGGATCATACGAATGAATTAGAATAGATTGTGCGAATGAATTAGAATCGATTGTATGAATGAATTAGAATGGATCGTATGAATGAATTCGAATAGATCGTATTAATGAATTAGAATGGATCATGCGAATGAATAAGAATGGATCGTACGAATGAATTAGAATGGATCGTATGAATGAATTAGAATGGATCATGCGAATGAATTAGAATGGATCGTACGAATGAATTACAAGGGATATATTCGTGCAAATGAATTAGAATGAATCGTACGAATGAGTAAGAATGGATCGCACGAATGTATCCATTCTAATTCATTCGCACGAATGTATCCATTCTAATTCATTCTAATTCATTTGCACGATCCATTCTAATTCATTCATACGATCCATTCTATTTCATTCATACGATCCATTCTAATTCATTCGCATGAATGAATCCATTCTAATTCATTAGCACGATCCATTCTAATTCTTTCGTACGATCCATTCTAATTCATTCGTACAATCCACTCTTACGATCCATTCTAAATTATTCGTACGATCCATTCTAATTCCTTTGTACGATTCATTCTAATTTATTCGTACGATCAATTCTTTTGTGTGTATCAATTCTAATTCATTCGTACAATCCATTCTAATTCATTCGCACGATCCATTCTTACTCATTCGTACGATCCATTCTAATTTATTCGCACGATCCAATCTAATTCATTCGCACGATCCATTCTAATTCATTCGTACGATCCATTCTATTTCATTCGTACGATCCATTCTTACTCATTCGTACGATCCATTCTAATTCATTCACATGAATGTATCCATTTTAATTCTGTCGTACGATCCATTCTAATTCATTCGCATGATCCATTCTAATTCATTCATACGATCCATTCTAATTCATTCGTACGATCCATTCTAATTCATTCATACAATCCATTCTAATTCTTTCACACGAATGTAGTCATTCTAATTCATTCGTACGATCCGTTCTAATCCATTCATACGATCCACTCTAATTCATTCATACGATCCATTCTAATTCATACGTATTACGATCCATTCTAATTCATTCATACGATCCATTCTAATTCATTCGCACATACGTATCCATTCTAATTCATTCGTACGATCCATTCTATTTCATTCGTACGATCCATTCTTACTCATTCGTACGATCCTTTCTAATTCATTCGCACGAATGTATCCATTCTAATTCATTCGTATGATCCATTCTAATTCATTCGCACGATCCATTCTAATTAATTCATACGAGCCATTCTAATTCATTTGACGATCCATTCGAATTCATTCGCATCATTTATTCTAATTCATTCGTACGATCCTTTCTAATTCATTCACACGAATGTATCCATTTTAATTCTGTCGTACTCCAGTTCATTTGCTACGGGTATAGGTTTGAAGTAAGAAGTAATATAAATTCTAAAACTCCACTTCTCAATAGTATCATCTCAACATTATTATGATTATCATTGTAAAATTTCAATAATTTTTGAAATAATAGTAATCATTTATTTAATTATCAAATAAATTAAATAATTGAAATATTATAATAATAAACTTTTTATTAAAATAATAATTTTATTTAATTATTTAATTATCTAGTTTTTAATGAAATTTTTTATTTATTTATTTATTAATTATAATATTATTAAATAATCAAATTATGTAACTATTAAATAGTTTAAAATATTAAATATAGAAATAATTATTTAATTATATAATTAATTTATTTTATTAGTTGTTTCTTTAGTTATTATTATTTTTTAAATTAATTTAATTAATTTATTAAATAAGAAATTGTTGAAATTATAAAATAATTAATTCATTATTTTAGTATTCAATAAGTAATTAATAAAAATATTTAATTAATTACCATTAATGAAATAATTATTATAATTTTTATTTAATTATTTATAAAATAATTTATTAATATAATTTTTTATTTAATTAAGTAATAAAATAATATAATAATATAATTACTAATTACTTATTATTTTCAAAAAATTATATTATTGAAAAAAATATTTTATTGATTATATGTTTAAATAATTAACTAATTATTTAAATAATAAGTAAATAGTTACAGAATTACTTTTTTATTTTAATACATAATAAAATAATTTTTTTTTAGATGTATTTTATTTAATTTTTGATAATTTAATAAAATAATATATTAATTATTTTATTACATAATAATTTATTTAGATTATTATTTATTTTACAATAAAATTATTTAATAATTTAATTATTTTTTTGTTTATGTAAATAATCTATTTAATATATTTCTTTAATAAATAAGTTTTTAAATATTGAAATAATTGACTAATTATTTAATTATTTAAAAAAAATATATTTCAATAATTTTTTTATAATTATCTAAATAATAAAATTCTAATTTTATAATTATTTCAGTAAATAATTATTAAAAAATTTATATAAACAATAATATAATAATTTTATTCAAAATAATTTAGTTATCTAATTTTTTTTTCAATTAGTTTATTATTTCAAAAAATTATAATTTATTTAAATTATTAGTTATTTAACTATGAAATTATTTTATAATTAAATTATATTTTTGTTTAAGTAAATAATCCTTTTAATATATTTCTTTACTAGATAAATTTTAAATATTTAAATAATGGAATAATTATTTATTTATTTAAAAAAATTATTATTTAAATAATTATTTATAAAAATATCTAATTAATGAAATTATAATTTTATAATTATTTCCATAATTAATTATTTCTTAATTTAGTTAAATAATAATCTAAGAATTTTATTACATAATAATTTAGTTATGTAATTATTAATTAAATTATTTTCTTAATTCAAAAAATTAATTAATTATTTAAATAATTAATTAATTATTTAAACATATAAACAATAAATATTTTTTTCATTAATATAATTTTTTTAAATAATAAGTAATTAGTTATTATATTATTTTATTTCTTAATTAAATAAATAATTAATTTAATAAATTAATTTTTAAAATAATTAAATAAAAATTATAATAATTATGTCATTAATGTTAATTTATTAAATATTTTTATTAATTACTTATTGAATAATAAAATAAAGAAATAATTAATTATTTTATTATTTCAATAAATTATTATTTAATAAATTTATTAAATTAATTTAAAAAATAATAATATCTAAAGAAATAACTAATAAAATAAATTAATTATATAATTAAACCATTATTTCTTTATTTAATATTTTAAACCAATAAATAGGTATATAATTTGATTATTTCATAATTTCATAATTAATAAATAAATAAAATAAAAATTTTCATTAAATAACTAGATAATTAAATAATTAAATCAAATTATTATTTTAATAAAAATTTAATTTTTAAAATATTTAAATTATTTTATAATTAAATAAATGATTACTATTATTAAAAAATTATAGAAACATTAAAATGATAATCATAATAACGTATAGATGATACTATTGAAACATGGAGTTTTAGAATTTTATTTACTATTTAAATAAATTTTTTAATAATTATTTATTTAAATAATTATAAAATTAAAATTTTATTAATTAGAAAATTATATAAAAAATTATTTAAAATATAATTTTTTGAAATAATTAAATAATTATTAAATTATTTAACTATTTAAAAAATTATTTAGTAAATAAATATATTAAATAGATTATTTACTAAAAATAAAAAATAATTTAATTTAAATAATTTTCTAGTTAAAAAATTATAAAAAATATAACAAAATATTAATTATTTCATTAAGTAATAAAAAAAAATTAATTCAATAACTATTTAATTTTTATTTAAATAATTAGTTAATTATATGAACATATAAATAGAAAATATTTTTGAAATAATAAATTATTCTAAAATAATTACTTATTAGTTATTATATTTTTATATAATTTTATAACTAGTAATTAGTAATTAATTATTAAATTATTTAAATTATTTTATAATTAAATAAATGATTACTATTATTAAAAAATTATAGAAACCTTAAAATGATAATCATAATAACGTATATATGATACTATTGAAATGTGGAGTAATCATTTAAATTACTTCTTACTTCAAACCTATAGTCGTGGCCTGTGGACTGGAGGAGGAATTCTTCACTCTTCGTTTATTTTTCTATTCTCATATCTCTTTTTCTCTCTTTTCTTTCTTTGTTTCTCTCTTCGTTTTCTTGCGATGGGTCAGCTGGGCTCGATATGTTCGTGTTGATAACATATTGTGAGATGGGAGAAAGAGTGAGACGTTAAACGTTCCCCATCCGAAAAGGGTCGTATGTTATTTATAGGGTAAGCATACTTAGGGCCTAAGTATAATATGGAAAAACCTAGTCTATAGGAGAGATCCGACGGTGGACTATCCGATCGAACGATCTCATAACAGTTGTAATGTTTTAAATTTTTTTAAAGAAAAATATAAAGTTTTTTAAAGCCTCATCTTCCTTCTTTACTTCCTATTATTAAATTTATTTTATTAGTTTAATAAATTAAATAGTTAAATTAAATAAATAATTAAAGAAATAAATAATTATCTATAAAATTAAATTATTTAAACTAATTATTTATTATTTAAATAATAGAATCAATAAATATTTCTTTGATTATTAAAAAAAATATTAAGCTATTTAAAAAAATATTTTATTATTCATATATTCAAATAATTAACTAATTATTGAAAAAATAAGAAAATAGTTATTAAATTATTGTTTTTTTTATTACTTAATGAATTAATTAATTTTTTAGTTATTTCAATTAATATCTAATAATTTAATAAAATTTATTATTTATTTAATAATACAATATTTTATTTAAATTATTCTTTATTTAACTATAAAATTATTTAATAATGAAAATATTTATTTTTTTAAGTAAATAATCTATTTGATATATTTCTTCACTAATGAAGTTTTTAAATATTTCAATAATTGACTCATTATTTAATTATTAAAAAAAATTATTAGTTATATATTTCTTTATTTAATAATCTAAATAATTAAACTCTAATATTTTAGTTATATAAATAAATAATTATTTAATAATTTATTCAAATAATAATCTTATAATTTTATAACATAATAATTTAGTCATATAATTATTGATTAAATTATTTTTTTATTTGAAAAAATTATTAATTAATATAATTTATACTTTAAATTATAACATTAATATTTCAATAATCAATATTTTAATTTATTTGATTAAAATATGATCTAATTATATAATTGAATAATTTATTAAAAAATATTAATCAAATAAATAAATAATGAAATTATCTAGATATTTTATAAAACAATTAAATAAATATTGAAATCATTATTCCATAAGTTATAATTAATCTAATATTTTTATTATTCACTTATTGAATAATTTAATATTGAAATAATTCAATAATCATTATTGAATTATTCAAAAAGTAAATAATAAAAATATTGGATTAATTATAATTTATGGAATAATGATTTAAATAATTATTTAATTATTTTATGAAATATCTAAATAATTTAATTATTTCTTAATATTATATTTATATTCTAATAAAATAATTTTATTATATAATAATATAATATTTTAACAAAATAAATTTAAGTATTTTATTTATTAAATATTTAAGTAATATTTTAAGAAATAAATTATATTAAATAATAATTTTTTTAAATAATAAAATAATTTAATTAATAATTACATAACCAAATTTTTATGTAATAAAATTTTTAGATTATAATTTAATTAAATTATTAAATAATTATTTATGAAAATAATTATAAAATTAGAAATTTCATTAGTTAGATATTTATTCAATTATTTAAATATTTAAAAACTTATTTAGTAAAAAAATATATTAAAAGGATTATTTACTTAAACAAAAAAATAATTAATTATTAAATAATTTCATTGTTAAATAACAAAAAATTTAAATAAATTATAATTTTTTGAAATAATAATATAATTTAATGAATAATTATATAAATAAATTATTATGTAATAAAAATTTAATATTATCATTTAAATAAATTTTTTAATAAATATTTTTTTAAATAATTATAAAATAAAGTATTATTAAATAAAGTATTATTTATTAAAAATTATATAAAGTATTATTTATTAAAATAATTTTTTTATATAAATAAATAATTAGTAAATTATTTAAATATTTAAAAACTTTTTTAGTAAAGAAATATATTAAATAGATTATTTACTAAAACAAAAATAATAAAATAATAGATTATTATTTAATAAATTAATTAAATTAATTTAAAAAATAATAATAATTTAAATAATTAATTTAATTATCTGTATAATTTTGTTTACCTATATAATTATAATTTATAATGTTTTAATTTTTTTTTTAAAAAAGGTAATTTATTTTTGAATCAAAAAATTAGGGTGTGCCTTATCTTTCTACTTTACTTCCTATTATTTTATTAATTTAATACATTAAATAGTTAAATACTTAAATAATTAAAACAATATATAATTCAAATTATTATTGTTTTTTAAATTAATTATTTAATTATACAGATAAATAATTAAATAAAAAAAATAATTATATTAAAATAATTAATTAAAATATTTCTTATACAGATAAATATTAAATTAAAAAAATATATAATTATTTTAATATTATTTTATTGTTTTAAATAGTTATTAATTAATATAATTTATAGTTTAAATTATTACTTAAATATGTAAATAATAAAATACTTAAAATATTTGGTTGAAATATTATATAATTATATAAGTGATTTATTTTATTAAAAAATATTAATTACATAAAAAAATAATGAAATTATTAAGATATTTTATAAACTAATTAAATCATTATTGGAATTATTATTCCATAAATTATAATTAATTTATTTTTTTAATTAATAATTTTAATTCATTTAATAAAATTAAAAAATTAAATTATTATTTTTTTATTTAATAAATTAATTTTAAATAATTTTAACTAATTAATAATTTTAATTATTTGTATAATTAAATAATTAAATTATTTAAATAATTTATTTATTATTTAAATACTGAATTAGATAAATATTTATTTGAATATATAAAAAATAAGAATTTTTTTTAAAAAATATTTTATTATTTATATATTCAAATAATGAACTTATTATTTCAATAAAATGTAAATAATAATTAAATTATTATTTTAATTTATTTTTTTATAAAATATTTAATTTTTTAATTTATTTTGGTTAATATTTTATTATTTTAAAAAATAATTTTTTAATTATTTAATCATATAATATTATATTTAAATTATTATTTATTTAACTATAAAATTACTTAATAAAAAAATTATTTATTTATATAAATAAATAATCTATTAAATATATTTCATCACGTAATAACTTTTTATGTATTTAAATAATTAATAATTATTCAGTTAATAAAAAAAATAATTAAAAAAATAACTAATAAAATAAATTAATTTTTTTTTATTTAATAATTTCTAAAATTAAATAATCACCTAATTTAACTATTTAAAAATATAATAATAATAAATAAATAAAATAATAAATTTAATTAAATAACTAGATAATTAAAAAAATTATTTAGTTTACTAAAAAATTAATTATTAAAATTTTTTAATTATCAAATTATTTAATTTATTTAATAATTAAATGAATAATTAATTTAATTAAGAAAAAATATAGTAACATTACTATGATAATAATAATAACTTTGAGATGAAACTATTGAGAAGTAGAGTTTTGGAATTTAGATTGCTTCTTACTTCACACCTATACCCGTGGCTAATGGACTAGAATATGACTTCTTCTCTCTTCTTTTCTGTCTTCTATCTTCGTTTTACTTTTTGTTTTCTTGTGACTGGTTGGTTGGGCTCGATATGGTCGTGCTGATAACATGTTGTGTGATGGGAAAAAAAGAGAGCTGTCAAACGTGCTCCACCCTAAAGAAGTCTTATATTATTTATATAGTAAATTTACTTAGGGCCTAAGCAATCTATGAAAAAACCTAATCCATAGAAGAGATCCGACGGTAGACATTCATCCTATCGAACGATCTCATAATAATTGTAATGTTTTAAATTTTTTTTTAAAAAAATATAAATTATTTTTAAAGGAAAAAATTCAAGTATACCTCATCTTTATTCTAACTTCCTATTATTTCATTAATTTAATTAGTTTAATAAATTAAATAGGGAAATAATTAAAAAATTAAATAAATATTTATTATCTATATAATTAAATAATTAAATTATTTAAATAATTTTTTATTATTTAAATAATAATATAAATAAATATTTATATGATTATTTAAGAAAATTTTTAAAAAAAATTTTAATAAAAATTTTATTATTTATATATTCAGATAATAAACTAATTATTTAAATAATTAGTATATAGTTATAAAATTATTGTTTATTTTATTACTTAATGAAATAATTAATTTTTTTTATTTATTTCAATTAATATTTTAGAATTTTAGAAAGTATTTTTCATTACTTAATTATATAATAATTTTTTAAATTATTATTTATTTTACTATAAAATCATTTAATAATTAAATTATTTATTTATATAAGTAAATAATCTATTCAATATATTTTTTTACTTGCTAACTTTTTAAATATTTAAAAAATAATTAATTATTTAATTATTTTAAAATAAAATAATAATTAAAGAAATAACTAATAAAAAATAAATTAATAAATTCTTTATATAATGAAATAATTATTTCTTTTTTTAATAATTTAGATAATTAAATAGTTACCCAATTTAGTTCTTTTACTAAATACCTAATTATTAAATTATTTAAATTATAGAACTATTTAAATTATTTAATAATTAAATAAATAATTAATTTAGTTAAAGAAATTATAGCAATATTACTATGATAATCATAATAATATTAAGATGATACTATTGAGAAGTGAAGTTTTAGAATTTAGATTCCTTCTTACTTCACACCTATACCCATGGCCAATGGACTAAATCAAGACTTCTTCTCTCATCTCTCTTTATTTATCTTTATGTTCGCTTCTCTCTTCGTTTCTCTCTTTTATCTTCATTTCTCTCTTTATTTTCTTACGACTGGTCGGCTGGGTTCGACATGTTCGTGCTGATAACGTGTTGTCAAATGAAAGAAATAGAGAGCCATCAAACATGCCCTACCCTAAAGGGGTCATATATGATTTATAGGTTAAGCTTACTTAGGGCCTAAGTAATCTATGGAAAATACTAATCCATAGAAGAGATCCGATGGTGGACAACCATCCGATCGAACGATCTCATAACAGTTGTAATGTTTTAAAATTTTTTAAAGAAATATATAATTAAATATGTAATTATATATATAATTAAATAACTAAATTATTTAAATAATTTATTTGTTTTAGAAATATTAAATTATTTAATTATGAAATCTTCTCATAATTATATTATTTATTTATTATGTAAATAATCAATTTAATATATTTCTTCTCTAAATAAGATTTTAAATATTTAGATGAATGACTAATTATTTAATAAATGAAAAATAAAGTAAAAATTAAAGAAATAACTAATAAAATGAATTAATAAATTAATTATATAATTAAATCAGTATTTTTGTATTTAATAATTTAAATAATTAAATAGTTAACTAATTGAATTATAAAATAATATAATAATAATAAATAAATAAAATAATAAATTTTAAAAAATAACTTGATAATTAAATAATTAAAGAAATTAATTATTTTACTAAAACTTAAATTATTAAATTATATAATAATTAAAAAAAATTTAGTAATATTACTATAATAATCAGAATAACATTGAGATGATTCTATTGAGAAGTGGAGTTTTGGAATATAGATTCATTCTTACTTTACATAATATAATTAAATTATTTAAATAATTTATTTATGATTTAAATATAAAAATAAATAAATCTTTATTAAATTATTTATTAAAATACTAAGATATTTCAAAAATATTTTATTATTTATATATTCAAATAATTAACTATTTAAATAAATAATAAGTAAATAGTTATTGAATTATTGCTTTATTTAATTATTTAAATAAATAATTACTTTTTTTATTTATTTTCATGAATATATCAAAATATAATAAAAAATTTCTTTAATTATTTTATTAAATAATAATTTATTTTAATTATTTTTTATTTAACTATGAAATTATATAATAATTAAATTATTTAATTGTTTAAGTAAATAATCTATTTAATATATTTTCTCACTAAATAAGTTTTTTAATATTTAATTAAATAAATAATTATTTAATTATTTAAAAATAAAATAATATTTTTTAGAAATAACTAATAAAATAAATTTATAAATTAAGAATATAATTAAATTATAATTTTTTTATTGAAATTTCAATAATTAAATCGTTACAAAATTTAATTATTTATTTATATAATGATAATAAATAAATAAAATATTAAATTTAATTAAATAACTAAATATCTTAATAATTAAATGAATTAATTATATTACTAAAACTTAATTATTAAATTATTTAAATTATTAAATTATTTCAATTATTAAATAATTAAAAAAAATAAATAAATATATTAAAAAAATTACATTAATATTACTATTATAATCATAATAATATTGAGATGATACTATTGAGAAGTGGAGTTTTATAATTTAGATTCCTTCTTACTTTACACCTATACCTATGGTGAATGGACTAGAGAATAACTTCTTCTTTCTTCATTTATCTCTTCGTTCTCTTCTCTCTTCTTCTCTCTGTTTTGTCTTTATTTCTTTCTCTATTTTTTTACGACTAGTCGGTTGGGCTCGACATGTTCATAGTAATAATATATTGTGAGATAGGGGAAAGAGAGAGTCATTAAATGTCTCCTACCCAAAAGGGGTCGTATATTATTTATAGGATAAGTTTACTTAGGGCCTAAGCAATCTATGAAAAATCCTAATCCATGGGAGAGATTTAACGGTGGACAGCCAACTGATCGAATGATCTCATAACAGTTGTAATGTTTTAATTTTTTTTAAAGAAAAATAAAAATTATTTTTAAAGCAAAAAATTTGGGTGTGGCTAATCTTCCTTCTTTAATTTCTATTATTTTATTAATTTAATTAGTGTAATAAATTAAATAGTTAAATAATTAAAAAAATAAATTAAGATTTAATTATCTATATAATTAAATAATTTATTTCTTTAAATAATTTATTTATTATTTCAATATTAAATAAATAAATATTAATGTTATTATTTAAAAAAATAATAAGTTATTTTAATTTTTTTTAATATTTATATATTCAAATAATTAACTAATTTTATAAGTAATAAGTAAATAGTTATGAAATTATTGTTTTATTTTATTACTTAATTAAATAATTAATTTTATTATTTATTTTAATAAAAATTTAATAATCTATTAAAATTATTTTTGAATTATTTCAATATATAATAATTTATTTAAATTATTATTTATTTTATTATGAAATTATTAAATAATTAAATTATTTATTTATCTAAATAAATAATCTATTTAATATATTTATTTATTAAAAATGTTTTTAAATATATAAATAATTATTTATTTATTTCATTATTTAATAAATAAAATATTAAATTAAAAAATAACTAATAAAATGAATTAATAAATTAATTATATAATTAAATCATTTTTTTTTGTTTAAAATTTAAATAATTAAATAGTTAACTAATTTAAATATTTAATAAAATAATATTAAAAAATAAAAAAATTAATATATTTAATAAAATAAATATATTATTTAATAATTAAATAAATTATTTATTTTACTAAAAATTTATTTATAGTAATATTAATATAATAATCATAATAACGTTGAGATGATACTATTGAGAAGTAGAGTTTTGGAATTAAGATTCCTTCTTACTTCATAGTTATACTCATAGCCAATAGAGTGGAGTAGGAATTCTTTTCTCATCTCTCTTTATTTATCTCTTCATTCTCTTCTTTCTTCTTCTCTCTCTTCTATTTTTGTTTCTCTCTTTGATTACTTGCGACTAGTTGACTGGGCTCAATATGTTCATGAAGATAACGTATTGTAAGATGGGAGATAGAGAGAGCCGCAAAATATACCCCACCCTAAAAGGGTTTTATATTATTTATAGAGAAAGTTTACTTAGGGCTTGAGCAATCTATGGGAAACCCTAGTCCATGGGAGAAATCTGACAATGGACAGTCATTCGATCGAACGATCTCATAACAGTTGTAAAGTTTTAATTATTTTTAACGTAAATTGTAAATAATTTTTAAAGTAAAAAATTCGAGTGTGTTTCATTTTCCTTCTTTACTTTCTATTATATAATTAATTTAAATAGTTTAAAAAATAAATAATTTATTTATTAACTAAATTATTATTTCTTTATTTAATAATTTAAATAATAAATAATTATCTAATTTAATTATTTAATAATACAATATTAATAAATAAACAAAATAATTAATTTAATTAAATAACTAGATAATTAAATAATAAAATTTATTAATTATTTTACTAAAAAATAATTAATAAATTATTTAAATTATAAAATTATTTAATTATTAAGTAAATAATTAATTTAATTTAAAAAATTATAGTAATATTACTATAATAATCATAATAACATTGAGATGATACTATTAAGAAGTGGAGTTTTGGAATTTTGATTCCTTCTTACTTCACATCTATACCCATTACTATAGACTGGAGCAAGACTTGTTCTCTCTTTTCTCTTTGTTAATCTCTATTCTCTTCTCTCTTTTTCTCTCTCTTCTGTTTTTGTTTCTCTCCGCATTTTCTAGTGACTGGTCGGTTGGGCTGGATATGTTCACACTGATAACGCGTTGTCAGATGGAAGAAAGAGAGAGCCATCAAATATGCCCCACCCTAAAGGGGTTATATATTATTTATAGGGTAACTTACTTAGGGCCTAAGCATTCTATAGGAAACCCTAATCCATGGGAGAGATCCAACGGTGAATAGCCATCCGATCAAACTATCTCTTAATAGTTGTAATATATTAAATTTTTTTAAAGAAAAATATAAATTATTTTTATATTAAAAAATTCAATTATGCCTTATCTTCCTACTTTACTTCCTATTATTTAATTAATTAAATAAATTAAATATTTAAATAATTAAATAATTAAATAATTATAAAAATATCTAAATAATTAAATAATTAAATTATTTAAATAATTTATTTATTTTTTAAATATTAAAATAAATAAATATTTATTTGATTATTTTAAAAAATATTAATTTATTTATAAAAATATTTAATTATTTAAATTAATTAAATAATTATAGAATTAAATCATTATTTATTTTATTTAATAATTTAAAAAAATTAAATAGTTTCCCAATTTCTTTAATTAATAATATAATCATAATAAATAAATAAAATAATGAATTTAATTAAATAACTAGATAAATAAATAATAAAATAAATTTATTATTTTATTAAAAACTTAACTATTAAATTATTTAATAATTAAATAAATAATTAATTTAATTTAGAAAATTATAGTGATTTTACAATGATAATCATAATAACGTTGAGATAATACTATTGAGAAGTGGAGTTTTGGAATTAAGATTTCTTCTTAATTCACACCTATACCCAAGGCCAATGAATTGGAGCAGGACTTCTTCTCTCTTCTCTCTTTGTTTATCTCTTCGTTCTCTTCTCTCTTCTTCTCTATTTTCAGTCTTCGTTTCTCTCTCTTTTTTCTTGTGTTGGTCTACTGGCCTCAACCTATTCGTACTGATAATATGTTGTGAGATAGGGGAAAGAGAGAGCCGTCAAACATGCCCCACCTTAAAAAGGTCGTCTATTATTTATATGGTAATCTTACTTAGGGCCTAGGCAATCTATGAGAAACCCTAATACATGGGAGAGATTCTTTGGTGGACATCCATCCGATCGAACGAACTCATAATAGTTGTAATGGTTTAAATTTTTTTTCAAAAAAATATAAATTAATTTTCAAGCAAAAAATTCGAGTGTGCCTCATCTTCTTTTATTACTTCATATTATTTAATTAATTTATTTAGTCCAATAAATTAAATAGTAAAATAATAAGTAAATAAATAAATATTTAATTAATTAATTCATTATTTAATAATTTATTTATTATATAAATATTAAAATAAATAAATATTTCTTTGATTATTTAAAAAAATATGAAATTATTGAAAAAAATATTTTACTATTTATATATTCAAATAATTAGCTAATTATTTAAATAATAAATAAATAGTTATTGAATTATTATTTTATTTTATTACTTAATTAAATAACTAATTTTTTTATTTATTTCAATTAATATTCCATAATTTCATAAATAATTTTATATTTATTTATTACTTAATAATTTATTTAAATAATTATTTATTTCAATATGAAATTATTTAATAATTAAATTATTTATAAATTTAAGTAAATAATCTATTTAATATATTTCTTTATTTTATAAGATTTTAAATATTTAAATAATTAAATAATTATTGATTTATTTAAAACTAAAATATTATTTTAAGAAATAATTAAAAAAAATAAATTAATAAATGAATTATATAATTAAATCATTATTTCTTGATTTAATAATTTAAATAATTAAATAGATAAATTATTTAATTATTTAATAATATAATTAAATAAACTAGATAATATAATATAATAATATAATTTTATAATAATCTTAATTAAATAACTAGATAATTAAAAAATTAAATAAATAAATTATTTTACTAAAAAATTAATAATTAAATAATTTAAATTATTCAATTATTTATATTATTTTATAAATAAATAATTAATTAATTTAATTAAAAAAATTATAGTGATATTACTATGATAATCATAATAACATTTAGATTATACTATTGAGAAGTGGAGTTTTGGAATTTAGATTTCTTCTCTCTTTTTTTATCTTTCCGTTCTTTTTTCTCTTATTCTCTCACTTCTGTCTTCATTTCTCACTCTGTTTTCTTATGACTGATCGGTTGGGCTTGATATGTTCATACTGATAACGTGTTGTGAGATGGGAGAAAGAGAGCATCGTCAAACGTCCCCCACCCTAAAAAGGTCGTATATTATTTAAAGGGTAAGCTTACTTAAGGCTTAAGCAATCTATGATAAACCCTAATCCATTGGAGAGATCCGATAATGAACAGCCACACAATCGAATGATCTAATAACAGTTGTAATGTTTTAAATTTTTTTTAAATAAAAATGCAAATACTTTTAACCAAAAAATTCGGGTATACCTTATTAACTTCTGATTATTTTATTAATTTATTTTGTATAATAAAATAAATAGTTAAATAATAAAATAATTAAGTAAATATTTAATTATCTATTTAATTAAATATTTTTTTTTTAAATTATTTAATTATTACTAAAATATTAAAAAATATAAATATTTATTTTATTATTTAAAAAAATATTAATTTATTAAAATAATATTTTATTATTAATATATTAAAATACTTAAATAATTATTTAAATTATAAGTAAATAGTTATTAAATTATTTTTTTATTTTATTAGTAATTAAATTATTTATTATTTTATTTATTTTAATTAATATTTCATAATTTCAAAAATTAAATTTTTAATTATTTAATTATATAATAATTTATTTAAATTATCATTTATTTAACTATAAAATAATTTAATAATTCAATTATTTATTTATTTAAGTAAATAATCTATTTAGTATATTTCTTTACTAAATAAATTCTTAAGTATTTAAATAATTAACAAATTATTTAATTAATTCAAAATAAAATAGTAATTAAAGAAATAACTAAAAAAATAAATTAATAAATAAATTAAAATTAAATCATTATTTATTTATTTAATAATGAAAATAAATAATTTGAGTAGGCCTCTTTTTTCTTCTTTACTTTCTATTATTTAACTCATTTAATTAGTTTAATAAATTAAATAGTTAAATAATTAAAAAAATATTTCATTAACTATATCATTAAATAAAAAAATTTATTTAATAATTTATTTATTATTGAAATATAAAAATAAATAAATATTTATTAAAATATTTAATAAAATATGAAGATATTTAAAAAATATTTTATTAATTATATATTTAAATAATTAACTAATTATTTAAATAATAATATTATGATGAAATTATATTATTAAATTATATTATCTAGTTTATTTAATTATATTATAATATTATTAAATTAGGTAACTATTTAATTATTGAAATTATTATATAAAAAAATAATTATTTAATTATATAATAAATTTATTAATTTATATTATTAGTTATTTCTTAAAATATAATTTTATTTTTCAATAATTAAGTAATTAGTTAATTTTTTAAATATTGAAAACTTATATAGTAAATAAATATATTAAATAGATTATTTAATTAAACAAATAAATAATTTAATTATTAAATAATTTTATATTTAAATAAATAGTATTTTAAAAAAATTATTAAATAATTAAATAAATAAAAAAATATTTTATTAAATTATAGAATATTAATTAAAATAAATAAAAAAATTACTTATTTAACTAAGTAATAAAATAAAATAATAATTCAATAACTATTTACTTATTATTTAAATAATTATCTAATTATTTGAATATATAAATAGTAAATTATTTTTTTAAATAATTTAATATTATTGAAATATTAAAAAAAATATTTATTTTTTTTAATATTTAAATAATAAATAAATTAATAAATAATTTATTATTTAATTAAATATTTATTTAATTATTTAATTATTTAACAATTTCATTTATTAAACTAATTAAATTAATGAAATAATAGAAATTAAAGAAAGAAGATCAGGTACACTCGAATTTTTTTCTTGAAAATTAATTTATATTTTTTTTAAGAAAAAATTGAAATCATTACAACTGTTATATGTTCGTTCGATCGGATGACTATCTACCGAAGAATCTCTCCAATGGATGAGGGTTTCTCATAGATTGCCTAGGTCCTAAGTAAGCTTACTCTATAAATAATATACGACCTCTTTAGGGTGGGGCATATTTGACGGCTCTTTCTTTCTCCCATCTCACAATACGTTATCAGTACGAATAGGTCGAGCCGAGCAGACCAGTTACAAGAAAACGAAGAGAGAAACGAAGACAGAAAAGAGAGAAGAATAGAAAAGAGAATGAAAAGATAAACGATGAGAAAATAGAGAAGAAGTCCTGCTCCAGTCCATTGGCCTCGGGTATAGGTGTGAAATAAGAAGGAATCTTAATTCCAAATCTCCATTTCTCAATAGTATCTTCTCAACGTTATTATGAATATAATTATAATGTCATTTTAATTTTTTTTAATTAAATTAATTATTTATTTAATTATTAAATAATTTAATAGTTTATATAATTTAATAATTAGGTTTTTAGTAAAATAATAAATTTATTTAATTTTTTATTTATCTAGTTATTTAAATAAATTTATTAATTTATTATAATTATATTATTAATTAAAGAAATTATTTAAATATTTAATTCTTTTAAATTATTAAATAAAATAAATAATAATATAATGATATAATTATTTTTTTAATTTAAAAAATAAAATATTTCTAGAAATAACTTAATATTTTTTTAATTAATCAAATAATATATATTTATTTTAATATATAAAAAATAAATTAATTATTTAAATAATTTAATAATATATTTATAAAGTTATTAAAACAATTATTTGATTATTTAATTATTTAAATATTTAATTTATTAAATTAATTAAATAATAGGAAATAAAGAAGGAATATAAGGCACACCCAAATATTTGCTATAAAAATAATTTTCATTTTTCTTTAAAAAAATTTGAAATATTACAACTATTATGAGATAGTTCGATCGGATAGCTGTTCACCGTCAGATCTTTTCCATAGATTAGGGTTTCCCATAGATTGCTTAGGCCCTAAGTAAGTTACCCTATAAAAAATATATGACCCCTTTAGGGTAGGGCATATTTGACGGCTCTTCCTTTCTCCCATCTCACAACACGTTATCAGTGCGAACATATTATGCCCAGCCGACCAGTCACTAGAAAATAAAGAGAGAAACAAAAACATAAGAGAGAGAATAAGACATAAGAGAATGGAGAGATAAACAAAGAAAGAAGAGAGAACAAGTCCTGATCCAGTCCATAGCCACGGGTATAGATGTGAAGTAAGAAGGAATCTAAATTCCAAAACTCCGCTTCTCAAAGTATCATCTCAATATTATTATGATTATTATAGTAATAGTACTATAATTATTTTAATTAAATTAATTATTTACTTAATAAATTTATAATTTTATAATTTAAATAATTTAAATAATTTTCTTTTTATAAAATAATTAATTAATTTAATTATTTCATTATATTTTTATTTAACTAAATTAAGTATTTAGTTTATTTATTATTATTATTTTATTAAATAGTTAAATTTGGTAATTATTTAATTATTTAAATTATTAAATAAAGAAATAATTATTTAATTATTAAATAAATTATTTATTTAATAAACTAATTAAATTAATTAAATAATAGAAATTAAAGATGGAAGATGAGGTACACCCGAATTTTTTGCTTTAAAAACAATTTATAATTTTTGTTTAAAAAATTTAAAACATTACAACTGTTATGAGATCGTTCGATCGAATGATTGTCCATCGTCGGATCTCTCCCGTGGATTAGGTTTTCTCATAGATGCCCTAAGTAAGCTTTCTCTATAAATAATATAAGAGCCCTATTTCTCCCATCTTACAACACATTATCAATATAAACATGTCGAGTCCAGTTGACCAGTCGCAAGAAATCGAAGAGAGAAACAAAAATAAAAGAGAGAGAAGAAGAAAGTAGAAAATGAAGAGATAAACAAAAAGAAAAGAGAGAATAATTCCTACTCCACTCCATTGGTTGTTATAGCAGTGAAGTAAGAAAGAATCTTAATTCCAAAACTCTACTTCTCAGTAGTATCATCTCAACGTTATTATGATTATTATAGTAATGTTGCTAAAATTATATTTTTAGTTAAATAATTAATTTATTTAATTATTTAATAATATATTTATTTTATTAAATTTATTAATTTTTTTATTAATTATTATTATTTTACTAAATATTTAAATTAGGTAACTATATAATTGTTTAAATTTTGAAATAAAGAAAAACTTATTTAATTAAATAATTAATTTATTAATTCATTTTATTATTATTTTTAAAATTATTATTTTATTTTTAATTGACAAAATAAGTAATTAATTATTTAAATATTTAAAAACTTATTTAGTGAAGAAATATATTAAATAGATTATTTACTAAGATAAATAAATAATTTAATTATTAAATAATTTTATAATTAAATAAATTATTATATAACGAAATATTAATTAAAATAAATAAAAAAATTAATAATTTAATTAAGTAATAAAATAAAATAATAATTCAATAACTATTTACTTATTTGTTAAATAATTAGTTATTTATTTTAATATATAAATATTAAAAAAATCAAATAACTTACTATTTTTTAAAATAATTAAATAAAAATTTCTTTAAACAATAAATAAATTATTTAAAGAAATATATTATTTAATTATATAGATAACTAAATATTTATTAAATATTTTAATTATTTAACTACTTAATTTATTACACTAATTAAATTAATAAAATAATAGGAAGTAAAGAAGGAAGATTAGGCACACCCAAATTTTTTGCTTTAAAAATAAATTATATTTTTCCCTAAAAAAATTAAAACATTACAACTGTTATGAGATTATATGGCTATCCACTATTGGATCTCTCCCATCGATTAGGGTTTTTTATAGATTGTTTAGGCCCTAAGTAAGCTTACCCTATAAATAATATACAATCCCTTTTGGGTAGGGGATATTTGACGGGTCTCTCTTTCTCCCATCTCAAAACACATTATCTCCATGAACATATTGAGCCCAGTCGACCAGTCACAAAAAAACGGAGAGAGAAACGAAGACGAAAGAGAGAAAAGAAGAGAGTAGAGAATGGAGAGATAAACTAAGAAAGAAGAAGTTATGCTCTAGTCCATTCGCCACAGGTATAGGTATAAAGTAAGAAGGAATCTAAATCCTAAAACTCTACTTCTCAATAGTATCATCTCAATATTATTATGATTATCATAGTAATATTACTATAATTTTTTTAATTAAATTAATTATTTTTTTATTTATTAAATAATTTAATAATTTAATAATTAAGTTTTTAGTAAAAAAATTAATTAATTTAATTATTTAGATATATCATTATTAATTAAATTTATTATTTTATTTGTTTATTATTATTATATTATTAAATAATTAAATTGGTTAACTATTTAATTATTGAAATGATTAAATAAAGAAATTATGATTTAATTATATAATTTATTTTATTTATTATTTCCATAAATATTATTTTATTTATAAATAATTCAATAATTATTCAATTATTTTAATATTAAAAAACTTATTTAGTGAAGAAAAATATTAAATAGATTATTTACTTAAACAATTAAATAATTTAATTATTAAATAATTTCATAATTAAATTAATAATAAATAAAATAAATTATTATTTAATAAAATCAATAGGAAATTATTTTATTATATTTTGATATATTCCCGAAAATAAATAAAATATTAAATATTTTATTTGGTAATAAATAAAACCATAATTCAATAACTATTTACTTATTATTTAAATAATTAGTTAATTATTTGAATATATAAATAATAAAATATTTTTTAAATATCTTAATATTTTATTAAATAATTTAATTAATATTTATTTATTTTTATATATAAATTAAAAATAAATTATTTAAATAATTTAATTATATTGTTTGAAGTAAGAAGAAATCTATATTCTAAAACTCCACTTCTCAATAGAATCATCTCAACGTTATGCTGATTTTTATAGTAATTTTATTAAAAAAATTTTAATTAAATTAAGAATTTTTTTATTTATGAAATAATTTAAATAATTTAATTTATTAGGAAAATAAATAATTTATTTAATTATTTAATTATCGAGTTATTTATTTAAATTTATTCTTTTATCTATTTATTATTATTATATTATTTTATAATTTAATTAGGTAACTATTTAATTATTTAAGTTATTAAATAAAGAAATACTGATTTTATTATATAATTAATTTATTAATTTATTTTATTGGTTTTTTCTTTAATTATTATTTTATTTTTCAATAATTAAATAATTAGTCAATTATCTAAATATTTAAAAACTTATTTAGTGAAAAAATATATTAAATTTATTATTTACATAATAAATAAATAATTTAGTTATGAAATGATTTCATAGTGAAATAAATAATAATTTAAATAAATTATTATATAATTAAATAATTAAAAAATTATTTTATTAAATTATAAAATATTAATTATAATAAAAAAAATTTATTTATTTAATTATGTATTAAAATAAAACAATAATTCAATAACTATTTACTTATTATATAAATAATTAGTAAATTATTTGAATATATATAAATATATATATATATATATAGTCAAATATTTTTAAAAAAAATTTAATATTTTTTGAAATAATTAAATTAATATTTATTTACTTTCATATTACAAAAATAAATAAATTATTTAAATAATTTAATTATATAGATAATTACAAATTTTTTTAATTATTTAATTATTTAACTATTTTATTTACTAAACTAAATAAATTAATTAAATAATAAGAAGTAAAGAAGGAAGATAAGGCATACTCGAATTTTTTGCTTTAAAAATAATTTATATTTTTCTTTAAAATAATTTAAAACATTATAACTGTTATGAGATCGTTTGATTGGATAGCTGTCCACCATCGAATCTTTCCCAAGGATTAGGATTTTCTATAAATTGCTTAGTCCCTAAGTAAGCTTACCGTATAAATAATATATGACCTCCTCAGAGTGGGGCACGTTTGATGGTTCTCTTTTACTCCTATCTCACAATACATTATCAGAACGAACATGTCGAGCCCAATTGAGCAGTCGCAAGAAAACTGAGAAAAATAAAGACAGAAAAGAGAGAAGAAGAGAGAAGAACGGAGAGATAAACGAAGAGAGAAGAGAAAAGAAGTCATGCTGTAGTATATTTGCCATGGGTATAGGTGTGAACTAAGAAAGAATCTAAATTCCAAAACTTCACTTCTGAATAGTATCCTCTTAACATTATTATAATTATCATAGTAATATTACTATAATTTTTTTCTTTAAATTAATCATTTATTTAATTATTAAATAATTTAAATAGTTTAATAATTAAGTTTTTATTAAAACTTATTATTTTATTTATTTATTATTATTATATTATAAAATAATTAAATTAGGTTATTTTTTAATTATTTTAATAAATAAATAAATATTTAATTATATAATTAATTTATTAATTTATTTTCTTAGTTATTTTTTAATTATTATTTTATTTTTAATTAATTAAATAATTCGTTAATTAATTAGATATTTTAAAACTTATTAAATGATTTTATAGTTAAATAAATAAGAATTTAAATATATTTTTATATAATTAAATAATTAAAAAATTTATTTTAGAAAATTATAAAATATTATTTAAAAAAAAATATTAATTATTTAAAGTAATTAAATAAAACAACAATTCAATTATTATTTACTTATTAATTAAATAATAAGTTAATTATTTGAATATATAAATAATAAAATACTTTTTTAAATAACTTAATATTTTTTTAAATAATTAAATAAATATTTATTTATTATAATATTTAAATAATAAATAAATTATTTAAATGATTTAATTATATAGATAATTAAATATTTATTTAATTATTTTACTATTTAATTTATTAAACTAATTAAATTAATTAAATAATATCAAGTAAAAAAGAAAGATGAGGCACACCTAAATTTTTGGCTTAAAAAATAATTTATATTTTTCTTTAATGAAATTTAAAATATTACAACTATTATTAGATCGTTCGATTGGATGGCTAACCACCATCGGATTTCTCCCATGGATTAGGGTTTCCTATAGATTGTTTAGGTGCTAAGTAAGTTTACCCTATAAATAATATACGATCCCTTTAGGGTGGGGCATGTTTGATAGCTCTCTCTTTCTCTCATCTCACAATACATTATCAGCACGCACATGTCGAGCCCAGCCCCTAGTCACAAAGAAAATAGAGAGTGAAATGAAGACAGAAGAGAGAAGAGAATGGAGAGATAAATAAAAATAGAAGAGAGAAGAGATCTTGCTCCAGTCCATTGGCCAAGGGTATAGGTGTAAAGTAAGAAGGAATCTAAATTCCAAAACTCCACTTCTCAATAGTACCATCTCAACGTTATTATGATTATCATATTAATATTACTATAATTTTTTTATTTATTATTTTATTTTTATATAATTAAATAATTAGATAATTATTTAAATATTTAAAAACTTATTTAGTAAAGAAATATAATAAATATAATATTTACTTAAAAAAATAAATAATTTAATTATTAAATAATTTTATAGTTAAATAAATAATAATATATATAAATTATTATATAATTAAATAATTAAAAAATTATTCTAATAAATTATGAAATATTAATTAAAATAAATTAAAAAATTAATTATTTAATTATATAATAAAATAAAATAATAATTTAATTACTATTTACTTATTATTTTAATAATTAGTTAATTATTTGAATTTATATATAATAAAATATATTTTTTATTACTTATTATTTATTTAAATAATTAAACAAATATATCATTATTTTAATATTTCAATAATAAATAAATTATTTTAATTATTAATTATTTAATTATTTAGATAATTAAATATTTATATAATTATTTAACTATTTAATTTTTAATCTAATTAAATTAATTAAATAATCATAAGTTAAGAAGAAAGTAAAGAAGGAAGATGAGGCACACTCAAATTTTTTTCTTTAAAAATAGTTTATATTTTTCTTTAAAAAAAAATTAAAATATTACAACTGTTATGAGATCGTTCGATCGGATGGTTGTTCACCGTCAGATCTCTTCCATGGATTAGGGTTTAACATAGATTGCTTAGGCCTTAAGTAAGATTAACCTTTAAATAATATAAGACCTCTTTAGGGTGGGGGACGTTTGACGGATCTCTATTTTTCCCATCTCATAACGCATTATCAGTTTGAACATGTCGAGCCCAGCCAGCCAGTCGTAAGAAAATGGAGAGAGAAACGAAGACAGAAGATAGAGAAGAAGGGAGAAGAGAACATAGAGAAAAACGAAGAGAGAAGAAAGAAGAAGTCTTGCTGTAGACCATTCACCACGGGTATAAGTGTGAAATAAAAAGGAATCTAAATTCCAAAACTCCACTTCTCAATTGTATCATCTCAACTTTATTATGATTATCATAGTATTATCACTATAATTTTTATAAAATTATAAAATATAAATAAGAAAAATAATAATTATTATTTAATTAAGTATTAAAATAAAATAATAAGTCAATAACTATTTACTTATTATTGAAATAATTAGATAATTATTTGAATATATAAATAAAATAAATTTTTTTTGAATATCTTAATATTTTATTAAATAATTTCATAAATATTTATTTATTTTCATATTGCAATAATAAATAAATTATTTAAATAATTTATTTATTCAATGATATAGTTAATAAAATATTTATTTAACTATTTAATTTATTATATTAATTAAATTAGTTAAATAATAGGAAGTAAAGAAGGAAAATAAGGCCCACTCAAATTATTTATTTAAATTTCTAAATAAAAATATAATGATTTAATTCTATAATTAATTTATTAATTTATTTTATTAGTTATTTCTTTAATTTTTATTTTATTTTTAGTTAATTAAATAATTAGTCAATTATTTAAATATTTTAGAACTTATTTAATGAGGAAATATAGTAAATAGGTTTTTTACTTAAATAAATAAATTATTAAAATATTTTATTATTAAATAAATAAAAATTTAAATAATTTATTATGTAATTAAATAATTCAAAAATTATTTTATTAAATTATAAAATATTAATTAAAATAAAAAAATTTAATTATTTAATATTTCAAAAATAAATTTTTTATTTAAATAATTTAATAATTTAATTATATAGTTATTTAAATAATATTTAATTATTTAATTATTTAAATATTTAATTTATTAAATTAATAAAATAATAGGAAGTAACGAAGGAATATAAGGCATACCCGAATTTTTGCTGTAAAAATAATTTACATTTTTCTTTAAAAAAATTCAAAACATTATAATTTTTATGAGATAGTTCGATTAGATGGCTGTTCACCGTCGGATCTCTTCCATAGATTAGGGTTTCCTATAGATTGCTTAGGCCCTAAGTAAGTTACCCTATAAATAATATATGACACCTTTAGGGTGGGGCACGTTTGACGGTTCTCTATCTCCTATCTCACAACACGTTATCAGTGCGAACATATTATGCCCATCCGACCAATCACCAGAAAACGGAGAGAGAAATAAAAACAGAAGAGAGAGAATAAGAGAGAGAAGAAGGCATAAGCGAATAGAGAGATAAATAAAGAGAGAAGAGAGAACAAGTCCTGATCCAGTCCATAGCCACGGGTATAGATATAAAGTAAGAAGGAATCTAAATTCCAAAACTCTACTTCTCAATAGTATCATCTCAATGTTATTATGATTATTATAGTAATATTACTATAATTATTTTAATTAAATAAATTATTTACTTAATAATTAAATAATTTTATAATTTAAATAATTTATTAATTCACTTTTTTAAAAATATTAAATTTATTTAATTATTTTTTATATATAACTTATTTAATTAAATTAAGTATTTTATTTATTTACTATTATTATATTATTAAATAGTTAAATTAGGTAATTATTTAATTATTTAAATTATTAAATAAAGAAATAATGATTTAATTTATAAATAAATTATTTATTTATTAAACTAATTAAATTAATTAAATAATGGAAAGTTAAGAAGGAAGATAATGCACACCCGAATTTTTTGCTTTAAAAATTATTTACAATTTTTGTTAAAAAAATTTAAAACATTACAACTGTTATGAGATCGTTTGATCGAATGACTGTCCGTCGTCGGATCTCTCCCATAGATTAGGGTTTTCTATAGATTGCTCATGCCCTAAGTAAGATTTCTCTAAAAATAATATAAGACCTCTTTAGGGTGGGGCACGTTTGGTGGCTCTTTCTTTTTCCCATCTTACAACATATTATCAGTATGAACATATCGAGTCCAATCGACCAGTCGCAAGAAATCAGAGAGAGAAATGAAAATAGAAGAGAGAGAAGAAGAAAGAAGAGAACGAAGAGATAAACAAAAAGAAAAGAGAGAAGAATTCTTACTCCACTCCATTGGCCATGGGTATAGCTGTGAAGTAAGAAAGAATCTTAATTCCAAAACTCTACTTCTCAATAGTATCATCTCAATGTTATAATGATTATTATAGTAATGTTATTATAATTAAGTTTTTAGTTAAATAATTAATTTATTTAATTATTTAATAATCTATTTTTTTATTAAATTTATTAATTTTTTTATTAATTATTATTATTTTACTAAATATTTAAATTAGGAAACTATTTAATTGTTTAAATTTTTAAATCTAGAAAAAATGATTTAATTAAATAATTAATTTATTAATTAATTTTATTAGTTATTTTTTTAATTATGATTTTATTTTTAATTAATAAAATAAATAATTAATTATTTAAATATTTAAAAACTTATTTAGTGAAGAATTATATTAAATAGATTATTTACTTAGATAAATAAATAATTAAATTATTAAATAATTTTATAATTAAATAAATAATAATTAAAATAAATTGTTATATAATGAAATAATTCAAAAATAATTTTATTCAATTATGAAATATTAATTAAAATGAATAAAAAAATTAGTAATTTAATTAAGTAATAAAATAAAATAATAATTCAATAACTATTTACTTATTAGTTAAATAATTATTTATTTATTTGAATATATAAATATTTAAAAAAATTAAAATAACTTATTATTTTTTTAAATAATCAAATAAACATTTATTTATTTTAATATTTAAATAATAAATAAATTATTTAAAGAAATAAATTATTTAATTATATAGATAATTAAATATTTATTTAATATTTTAATTATTTAATTATTTAATTTATTATACTAACTAAATCAATAAAATAATAGGAAGTAAAAAAGGAAGATTAGGCACACTTGAATTTTTTGCTTTAAAAATAATTTATATTTTTCCTTAAAAAAAATAAAAACATTACAACTATTATGAGATTATTCGATTAGATAGCTGTCCACCATCGGATCTCTCCAATGGATTATGGTTTCCTATAGATTGCTTAGGTCCAAAGTAAGCTTACCCTATAAATAATATATGACCCCTTTTGGGTAGGGGACATTTACGGCTCTCTCTTTCTCCCATCTCACAACACATTATCACCACGAACATATTGAGCCCAGCCGACCAGTCGCAAAAAAACAAAGAGAGAAACAAAGACAAAAGAAAGAGAAAAAGAGAGTAGAGAACAGAAAGATAAACTAAAAAAGAAGAAGTTATGCACTAGTCCATTTGCCACATATATAAGTGTAAACTAAGAAGGAATCTAAATTCTAAAATTCCACTTCTCAATAGTATCATCTTAATATTATTATGATTATCATAGTAATATTACTATAATTTTATTAATTAAATTAATTATTTTTATTTATAAAATAATTTAAATAATTGAATAATTAAATAATTAAATAATTAAGTTTTTTGTAAAATAAATAATGAATTTAATTATTTATATATCTTGTTTTTTAATTAAATTTATTATTTTATTTATTTATTATGATTATATTATTAAATAATTATATTGGTTAACTATTTAATTATTGGAATGATCAAATGAAAAAATTATGATTTTATTATATAATTTACTTATTAATTTATTTTATTATTATTTCTAAAAATATTATTTTATTTAAAAAAAATTAAATAATTATTTAATGATTTAAATATTAAATAACTTATTTCGTGAAGAAAAATATTAAATAGATTATTTACTTAAATAATTAAATAATTTTATTATGAAATGATTTTTTAGTTAAATAAATAATTATTAAAATAAATTATTATTTAATAAAATAATTAAAAAATTATTTTATTTTATTTTGATATATTATTTTGATATATTATTATATAAAAATTATTTTATTATATTTAATTATATAACATAATTAAAATAAATTAAGTATTTGAATATATAAATAATAAAATATTTTTGAAATATCTTAATATTTTATTAAATAATTTAATGAATATTTATTCATTTTTATATATAAATTATAAATAAATTATTTAAAAAATTTAATTATATTGTGTGAAGTAAGAACGAAACTATATTCTAAAACTTCACTTCTAAATAGAATTATCTCAACATTATTCTGATTATTATATTAATTTTACTAAATTTTTTTAAATAAATTAAGAATTTTTTTAATTATTAAATAATTTAAATAATTTAATTATTTAAATTTTTAGTAAAATAATTTATTTTTTTAATTATTTAATTATTAAGTTATTTATTTAAATTTATTATTTTATTTATGTATTCTTATTATACTATTTTATAATTCAATTACATAACTATATAATTATTTAAGTTTTTAAATAGAGAAATTCTGATTTAATTATATAATTGATTTATTAATTAATTTTATTTCTTATTTCTTTAATTGTTATTTTATTTTTCAGTAATTAAATAATTAGTCAATTATGTAAATATTTAAAAACTTATTTAGAGAAGAAATATATTAAATTTATTATTTATATAATAAATAAATAATTTAATTATGAAAAAATTTAATATTTAAATAAATGATAATTTTAATAAATTATTATTTAATTGAATAATTAAAAAATTATTTTATAATACTAGAAAATATTAATTAAAATAATAAAAAAAATTTAGTTATTTAAATATATAAAAAATAAAACAATAATTCAATAACTATTTACTTATTATATAAATAATTAGTAAATTATTTGAATATATATATATATATATATATATATATATATATATTTTAAAAATAAACTTGATATTTTTTAAAATAATTAAATTAATATTTATTTATTTTAATATTTCAAAAATAAATAAATTATTTTAATAATTTAATCATTTAGATAATTATAAAGTTTTTTAAATATTTAATTATTTAACTATTTTATTTTCTAAACTAATTAAATTAATTAAATAATAGGAAGTACAAAAAGAAGATAAGTCACACTCAAATTTTTTGCTTTAAAAATAATTTATATTTTTCTTTGAAATAATTTAAAATATTATAACTGTTATGAGATCGTTCGATCGGATAGCTGTCCACCATTGAATCTCGCCAAAGGATTAGGATTTCCTATAGATTGCTTAGTCTCTAAGTAAGTTTACCCTATAAATAATATACGACCTCTTCAGAGTGGGGAACGTTTGATGGTTCTCTTTTACTCCCATCTCACAACACGTTATCAGCATGAACATATAGAGCCTAACTGACCAGTCGCAAGAAAACAGAGAGCAATGAAGACAAAAAAGAGAGAAGAACGGAGAGATAAACAAAGAGAGAAGAGGAAAGAAGTCATGCTGTAGTACATTTGCCGTGGGTATAGGTATGAACTAAGAAGGAATCTAAATTCCAAAACTTTACTTCTGAATAGTATCATCTTAACGTTATTATGATTATTATAGTAATATTACTATAATTTTTTCTTTAAATTAATCATTTATTTAATTATTAAATAAGTTAAATAGTTTAATAATTAAGTATTTATTAAAATAATTAATTTATTTATTTATATAATTATCTAGTTATTTAATTAAATTTTTTATTTTATTTATTTATTATTATTATATTATGAAATAGTTAAATTACATAATTATTTAATTATTTCAATTATTAAATAAATAAATAATTATTTAAATATATAATTAATTAATTTTATTAGTTATTTCTTTAATTATTATTTAATTTTTAATTCATTAAATAATTAGTTAATTAATTAGATATTTTAAAACTTATTTAGTAATGAAATATATTAAATAAGTTATTTATTTATAAAAATAAATAAATAAATTCATAAATGATTTTATATTTAAATAAATAAGAATTTATATATATTATTATATATTTAAATAAATAAATAAATTATTTTTGAAAATTATAAAATATTTAATAAAAAAAACATAAAAATATTGATTTTTTAAAGTAATAAAATAAAACAATAATTCTATTATTATTTACTTATTAATGAAATAATAAATTAATTATTTGAATATATAAATTATATAATATTTTTTTAAATAACTTAATATTTTTTTAAATAAATAAATAAATATTTGTTTATTTTAATATTTAAATATTAAATAAATTGTTTAAATAATTTGTTATACAAATAATTAAATATTTATTTATTTATTTAATTATTTAATTTATTAAACCAATTAATTCATTAAATAATATCATGTAAAGAAGGAAGATAAGTTATACAAGAATTTTTGACTTAAAAAATAATTTATATTTTTCTTTAAGAAAATTTAAAATATTACAACTATTATTAGATCGTTCGACCGGATAGCTAACCACCGTCGGATCTCTCCCATGGATTAGGGTTTCTTATAGATTGTTTAGGCGCTAAGTAAGTTTACCCTATAAATAATATACGACCCCTTTAGGGTGGGGCATGTTTGATAGCTCTCTCTTTCTCTCATCTCACAACACGTTATCAGCACGAACATGTTGAGCCCAGCCCCCAGTCACAAGAAAACAGAGAGTGAAATGAAAACAGAAGAGAGAGAAGAAGAGAGAAGAGAATGGAGAGATAAACAAAGATAGAAGAGAGAAGAAATCTTACTCTAGTCTATTGGCCACTGGTATAGTTGTAAAATAAGAAGGAATTTAAATTCCAAAACTCCACTTCTCAATAGTACCATATCAATGTTCTTATGATTATCATAGTAATATTACTATAATTTATTTATTTGTTATTTTATTTTTATATAATTAAATAATTAGATAATTATTTAAATATTTAAAAACTTTTTTAGTAAAGAAATATATTAAATAGAATATTTATTTAAACAAATAAATAATTTAATAATTAAATAATTTTATAGTTAAATAAATAATAATTTACATAAATTATTATATAATTAAATAATTAAAAAATTATTCTAAAAAAATTATGAAATATTAATTGAAATAAATAAATAAAATTGTTTATTGAATTATATAATAGAATAAAACAATAATTTAAAAAATATTAACTTATTATTTGAAAAATTAGTTAATTATTTGAATATATAAATCATAAAATATTTTTTAAATAACATAATAATAATTTCAATAATTAAATAAATATTTATTTATTATAATATTTCAATAATAAATAAATTATTGAAATTATTAATTATTTAATTATATAGATAATTAAATATTTACTTAATTATTTAACTACTGAATTTATTAATATAATTAAATTAATTCATCATATTTTTATTTAAATATTTTATTTTATTATAAAATATTTTAATAATTAAATTATTTATTTATTTAAGTAAAAAATTTATTTAGTATATTTATTCACTAAATAAGTTCTTAAATATATAAATAATTGAGTAATTATTTAATTAATTAAAAATGAAATAGTAATTAAATAAATAACAAATAAAATAAATTAATAAATAAATCATATAATTAAATTATTATTTATTTACTTAATAATTTAAATAAATAATTTGAGTAGGCCTCATCACTTTCCTTTACTTCCTATTATTTAACTAATTTAATTAGTTTAATAAATTAAATATTTAAATAAATATTTTCTTAACAATATTATTAAATAAATAAATTATTAAAATAATTTATTTATTATTTCTATATAAAAATAAATAAATATTTATGAAATTATTTAATAAAATATTAAGATATTTAAAAAATAATTTTATTATTCATATATTTAAATAATTAACTAATTATTTAAATAATAAGTAAATAGTTATTAAATTATTATTTTATTTTATTACTTAATTAAATAATTTATTTTTATTTTTATTTATATTTCATAATTTATTAAAAATTATAGTGATAATACTATGATAATCATAATAATATTGAGATGATACAATTAAGAAGTGGACTTTTGGAATTTAGATTCCTTTTTACTTCACACTTATACTCGTAGCGAATGTTCTAGAGCAGGACTACTTCTCTTTTATTTTTGTTTATCTCTATGTTCTCTTCTCCTTTCTTCTCTCTCTTCTGTTTTCATTTCTCTCTCCGTTTTTTTATAACTGGATGGCTGGGCTCGATAAGTTCATGCTGATAATGTATTGTGAGATAGAAGAAAGAGAGATCTGTCAAACGTCCCCCACCCTAAAGAGGTCGTATATTATTAAGGGTAAGCTTACTTAAGGCCTAAGCAATCGATGCTAAACCCTAATCCATGGGAGAGATCTGATGGTGAACAGCCATCCGATCGAACGATCTTATAACAGTTGTAATGTTTTAATTTTTTTTTAAAGAAAAATATAAACTATTTTTAAAGCAAAAAATTAGGGTATACCTCATCTTCCTTCTTTACTTCCATCTTAACTTTCGATTATTTAATTAATTTAATTAGATAAATAAATTAAATAGTTAAATAATTAAGTAAATATTTAATTATCTATATATTTAAATAATTAATAATTTAAATAATTTATTTATTATTGAAATGTTAAAATAAATAAATATTTCCTTAAATATTTAAATAAATATTAAGTTATTTAAAAAATATTTTATTATTTATATAATCAGATAATTAACTAATTATTCAAATAATAAGTTAATAGTAATTAAATTATTATTTTATTTTATTATATAATTAAATAAATAATTTCTTTATTTATTTTAATTAATTTTTCAAAATATATTAGAATAATTTTTTAATTTTTTAATTATTTAATAATTTATATAAATTATTATTTATTTAACTATAAAATTATTTAATAATTAAATAATTTTTTGGATTAAGTAAATAATCTATTTAATATATTTATTCACTAAATAAGTTTTTAAATATTTAATTAATTATCTATTTATTTAATTATATAAAAATAAAATAATAAATAAAAAATTATAGTAAAATTACTATGATAATCATAAAAATATTGTGATAATACTATTGAGAAGTGGTGTTTTGGAATTTAGATTCCTTCTTACTTTACAACTATACCCGTGACCAATTGATTGGAGTAGGTTTTTTTCTCTCTTCTATCTTTATTTATCTCTCCATTTTATTCTCTCTTCTGTCTTCGTTTCACTATCCGTTTTCTTGTGACTAGGGCCTGGGCTCGATATGTTCATACTGATAACGTGTTGTAAGATGAGAGAAAGAGAGAGCTATCAAACATGCTCCACTCTAAAGGAGTCGTATATTATTTATAGGGTAAACTTATTTAGGGCCTAAGCAATCTATGGGAAACCCTAATCCATCGGAGAAATCTGACGGAGGTTAGCCATCTGGTCGAACGATCTAATAATAGTTATAATATTTTAAATTTTTTTAAAGAAAAATATAAATTATATTTTAAGCAAAAAATTCAGGTTTGCCTTATTTTCCTTCTTTACTTGATATTATTTAATTAATTTAATTATTTTAATAAATTATATAATTAAATAATTAAATAATTAAATAATTAAATAAATAATTAATGATCTATATAATTAAATTATTATAATAATTTATTTATTATTTAAATATTAAAATAAATAAATATTTATTTAATTATTTAAAAAAATATAATTTATTTAAAAAATAAATTTATTATTTATATATTTAAATAATTAACTTATTATTTAAATCATAAGTAATAATAATTAAATTATTGTTTTATTTTATTACTTTATAAAATAAATTTTTTTTTAAATAATATTTAATAATTTTCTAAAATAATTTTTTAATTATTTAATTATATAATAATATATTTAAATTATTATTTATTTTACTATGAATTCATTTAATAATTAAATTATTTATTTTTATATATAAATAACATATTTAATATATTTTATCACTAAATAAGTTTTTAAATATTTAAATAATTAACTAATTATTTCATTAAATAAAAATAAAATAATAACTTAAGGAATAACTAATAAAATAAATTAATAAATTAATTATATAATGAAATAATTATTTATTTATTTCATAATTTAAACAATAAAATAATTATCTAAGTAAATTATTTAATAATATAATAATAAAAAATAAATAAAATAATAAATTTGATTAAATAACTAGATAATTAAATAAATTAATTATTTTTCTTTAATTATTAAACTATTTAACTTATTAAATAATTAAATAAATATTTAATTTAATTAAAAAAAATTATAGTAATATTACTATGATAATAATAATAATAACATTAAGATAATATTATTCAGAAGTGAAGTTTTAGAATTTAGATTCCTTCTTAGTTCACACCTATACCCATGGCAAATGTACTACAGTATAACTTCTTCCCTCTTCTCTCTTAGTTTATCTCTCCGTTCTTCTCTCTTCTTCTTTCTTTTTTGTCTTTGTTTTTTTCTATTTTATTGTGACAGGTCGGTTGGGCTTGACATGTTCATGCTGATAACGTATTGTAAGATGGGAAAAAATTAGAGCCATCAAATATGCCCCACTCTGAAGAGGTCGTATATTATATATAGGATAAGTTTACTTAGGAACTAAGCAATCTATAGGAAATCCTAATACTTTGGAGAGATTCGATGGTGAACAGCTATCCGATCGAACGATCTCATAACAATTATAATATTTTATATTATTTTTTAAAAAATATAAATTATTTTTAAAGCAAAAAATTTGAGTATGCCTCATCTTCCTTCTTTAATTCCTATTATTTAATTAATTTAATTAGTTTAATAAATAAAATAGTTAAATAATTAAATAATTAAATAATTAAAAAAATTTGTAATTATCTGTATAATTAAATAATTAAATTATTTAAATAATTTATTTATTTTTGAAATATTAAAATAAATAAATATTAATTTAATTATTTCAAAAAATATTAAGTTTTTTTTTAAAATATTTTATTATATATATTCAAATAATTTACTAATTATATATATATATATATATAAGTAAATAGTTATTGAATTATTATTTTATTTTCATACTTAATTAAATAATTATATTTTTTTAATTATTTTAATTAATATTTTGTAATTTAATAACATAATTTTTTAATTATTTAATTACATAATAATTTATTTAATTTATTATTTATTCAGCTATGAAATATTTTTATAATAAAATTATTTATTTATTATGTAAATAATCAATTTAATATATTTCTTTACTAAATAAGTTTTTAAATATTTAGATAACTGACTAATTATTTAATTATTAAAAATAAAATAAGAATTAAAGAAATAACTAATAAAATGAATTAATAAATTAATTATATAATTAATAAGTATTTTTTTATTTAATAACTTAAATAATTAAATAGTTACCTAATTATATTATAAAATAATATAATCATAATCATAAATAAAATAATAAATTTAAATAAATAATTTGATAATTAAATAATTAAATCAATTAATTAATTTACTAAAAACTAAAATTATTAAAATTATTAAATTAATAAAAAATTATTAATTTAATTTAAAATTTTTTTTAATAACATTGAGATGATTCTATTGAGAAGTAGATTTTTGGAATATAGATTCCTTCTTACTTCACACAATATAATTAAATTATTAAAATAATTTATTTATGATTGAAATATGAAAATAAATAATTATTTATTAAATTATTAAATAAAATATTAAGATATTTAAAAAATATTTTATTATTTATATATTCAAATATTTAACTAATTATTTAAATAATAAGTTAATAGTTATTGAATTATTATTTTATTTTATTACTTAATTAAATAATTAATTTTTTTATTTATTTTCATAAATATATCAAAATATAATAAAATAAATTTTTTATTATTTAATTAAGTAATAATTTATTTAAATTTGAAATAATTTAATAATTAAATTATTTAATTATTTAAGTAAATAATTTACTTATTATTTTTTTTTACTAAATAACTTTTTTAATATTTAAATAATTTAATAATGATTTAATTATTGAAAATTAAAATAATATTTTTAAAAATAACAAATAAAATAAATTAATATATAAAATATATAATAAAATCATAATTTCTTTATTTAATAATTTTAATAATTAAATAATTACAAAATATAATTATTTAATAATATAATCATAATAAAAAAATAATATAATAAATTTAATCAAATAACTAGATATTTAAATAATTAAATTAATTAATTATTTTACTAAAAACTTAATTATTAATTTATTTAAAGTATTAAATTATGAAATTATTTAATATTTAAATAAGTGATTAATTTAAATATAAAATTTATAGTAATATTACTATGCTAATCATAATAATATTGAGATAATACTATTGAGAACTAGAGCATAACTTCTTCTTTCTTCATTTATCTCTGCGTTCTCTTTTCTCTTCTTCTTTCTCTTTTGTCTTCGTTTCACTCTCTATTTTCTATGACTGGTTGGCTGGGCTCGACATGTTCGTGGTGATAATGTGTTGTGAGATGAGAGAAAGAGGGAGCCATCAAATATCCCCTACCCAAAAGGGGTCGTATATCTATATAACATGGCACGTCGGTTTCATGCTGACTAGACAAAATGGAAGAAGCTGACTATACAAAAACGCATGCTGACTAGACAAAAAAGGATGAGTACGCCCAATCATTTTTGTTTCAAAAATAGCTAAATATGTAATTACATTAATACTTGATATATCAAATATGACGTGTGTGGATTTGATGCAAAACGCACATTAAATGATGGATCCACCATAATTTTATATTTATGGCAAACGTATATAAATTTGACATATTTGGTAAAAGTATCACGGACCCATCAGATTTAGCAGATGCATACCATATATTTACGAAAACACATATAAACAAAAATATTTGATATATTTTAAACCAATGACCTATGAAATTTTTAATACTTTTGCCATATTTTAAGCACACATTAGAAAAATGTATTGAATCCACCATATTTTAAATCTGGTGGATCAGACACATTTGCCATATTTTAAATATGATGAGTCCTTGGTTTCTTGGATCATTTATTGATCTAAAACACATATTAAATGATGATGGATTTTAAATCTGGTGGATCAGACAGACATATAATTTTGTGTGTTGGGTCTTCGCTCGTGTATGTCAATATTTAGCGTATTCATCTTAGCACCCCTTATGTGGTATGCCCTTTTTTTTTGTTGAAATGTTATATTTCATCAAGTAGCATTACAAACCCTACAGCCAAAGCCCACATATATATAACAAGGGACGGCGATTTTCATGCTGACTAAGACTAAATGGAACAAAAATCTAACTTGATAAAAAGTAGCGCTAACTAGACAACACATATCTCTCTTTCCCCGATCTCTCTATATCTTTTCCCCCGATCTCTCCATGTGTCTCTCTCTTCCCCGATCTTTCCCCGTCTCTTTCTCTTCCCTCGATTTTTCTCACTCTCTCTCCATATATCTCTCTTTTCATCTGATCTCTCTCTTTGTCTCTCTCTTTCTCTCTCACTCTCTCTCTCTTTCTCTCTCTTTCTCTCTCCGTATCTCTCTCCTCCGTCTCTTTCTCTCTCTCATCTTTGTAACTCCCTCTCTCTCTCTCATCTTCGTAACTCCCTCTTTCTCTCCGTATATATCTCTTTCTCCATCTCTCTCTCATCTTTGATCTCTCTCTCTCTTTGCTTATCTTTGTATCTCTCTCTCTCTTTGTCTCTCCCTCTCTCTCATCTTTGTATCTCTCTCTCTCTCCGTATCTCTCTCTTATCGTCTCTTTCTCTCTCCCACGTTCTTTCTCTCTCCCACGTTCTTTCTCTCTCTGTCTCTCTATCTCCCATCTCCGTCTCTCTCTCTCTCTCTCTTCGTATCACTCTCTCCGTCTTTTTCTCTCTCTCTGTCTGTCTCTTCAATCTCTTCCGTGATCTCTTTCTTCCCCCGATCTCTCTCTCTCTCTCTCTCTCTCTCTCTCTTTTTCTTCTTCTCTCTTTATCTCTTGCCCCGATCTCTCTCTCATTCGGATAAAAGAGGTCCATACCATGTATACCAATCGAGTTTCAGGTTTTGGTTTGGGTTTTGGGTATAATTTTGTCTCATTTTATCCATTATTTATGCAATTACTTAGGGTTAGGGTTTTGGTTCCTAGGTCTAGGGTTCATCCCATGGCCTGTAAATCTTAGGGTTAGGGTTTGGTTTAGGTTTGGTTCGATTCGGCTACGACGAGCAGTTCCGGCGACGACGACGTTTGATTTTTCGGTTCGGTGGCAGTGTACAGATGTATTACCATCGAAGGTGGCCGCTTACGTGGTAACGAATGTCCCAACAGTGGCTGCTATTGGTGGTGTTAGGGTTGTTGGTTCGTCAAGGCGGGATCGTTGTTGCCGCCGAAAGTGTTTTGTTGCCCAAGGCGGTCAGATGTGTTGTCGCCGAATATGACGGTGGGGGTGGGGGTGGTGATGCCCGAGGAATGTCTTGCCGTTGAAAGTTGCCCGCTGCATTGCTGACAGAAGTGTTGCCGCCGAAAGCGGCCCACTGCAGTGCCGACAGGCACGGGCATGCACTAGTTATTTATAGGGTAAGTTTACTTAGGGTCTAAGCAATCTATGGGAAACCCTAATCCATAGGAGAGATCCGACGGTAGACAGCTATCTAATCGAATGATCTCATAACAATTGTAATGTTTTAATTTTTTTTAAAAGAAAAATATAAATTATTTTTAAAGCAAAAAATTCAGGTATGCCTAATCTTCCTTCTTTACTTCCTATTATTTTATTAATTTAATTATATTAATAAATTAAATAGTTAAATAATTAAAAAATAAAATAAATATTTAATTATCTATATAATTAAATAATTTTTTTCTTTAATTAATTTTTTTATTATTTAAATATGAAAATATATGAATAATTATTTAATTAATTTAAAAAATAATAATTTATTTTAATGTTTTTGAATATTTATATATTTCAATAATTAACTAATTATTTCATTAATAAGTAAATAGTTATTGAATTATTATTTTATTTTATTACTAATTTAAATAATTAATTTTTTTATTTATTTTAATTAATATTTAATAATTTAATAAAATTATTTAGGAATTATTTCATTATATAATAATTTATTTAAATTATTATTTATTTAATTATCAAATTATTTCATAATTAAATAATTTATTTATCTAAGTAAATAAACTATTTAATATATTTATTGACTAAATAAGTTTTTAAATATTTAAATCATTAATTATTTATTTTATAAATGAAAAAGAAAAATAATAATTAAAAAAATAACTAATAAAATAAATAAATTAATTAACAATATAATGAAATCATTTTTTCTTTATTTAAAAATTTAAACAATTAAATAGTTACCTAATTAAAATATTTACTAAAATAATAATAAAAAATTAATAAATTAATAAATTTAATAAAATAAAATGATTATTTAATAATTAAATAAATTAATTATATTGCTAAAAACTTAATTATAGTAATATTCTTATAATAATCATAATAACGTTGAGATGATACTATTGAGAAGTAGAGGTTTGGAATTAAGATTCCTTCTTACTTTACAGCTATACCCATGGCCAATGGAGTGGAGTAGGAATTTTTCTCTCTTCTCTCTTCTCTCATTATTTATCTCTCTGTTCTCTTCTTTCTCTTCTTTTTTCATTTCTCTCTCCGATTTCTTGCAACTGGTCGACTGGGCTCGACATGTTCATGCTGATAATGTGTTGTAAGATGGGAGAAAGAGAAAGCCGCCTGACGTGCCCTACCCTAAAGGGGTCTTATATTATTTATAGAGAAAGCTTACTTAAGGTATGAGCAATCTATGGGAAACCCTAATCCATGGGAGAGATCCGACGATGGACAGTCATTCGATCGAATGATCTTATAACAGTTGTAATGTTTTAAATTTTTTTAACGAAAATTGTAAATAATTTTTAAAGCAAAAAATTTGGGTATACCTCATCTTCCTTCTTTACTTTCGATTATTTAATTAGTTTAATAAATAAATAATTTATTTATTAATTAAATCATTATTTCTTTTTTTAATAATTTAAATAATTAAATAATTACCTAATTTATTTATTTAATAATATAATAATAACAAATAAACAAAATAATTAATTTAATTAAATAAAAATATAATTAAATAATTTAATAAATTAATTATTTTACTAAAAACAAATTATTAAATTAATTAAATTATAAAATTATTTAATTATTAAGTTAATAATTTATTTAATTAAAAAATTATAGTAATATTACTATAATAATCATAATAATATTGAGATGATACTATTGAGAAGTGGAGTTTTGGAATTTAGATTCCTTCTTACTTCACATCTATACCCATGGCTATGGACTGGAGATAGACTTGTTCTCTCTTCTCTCTTTGTTTATCTCTCCGTTCTCTTCTCTCTTTTTCTATTTTTGTTTCTCTCTCCGTTTTTTGGTGACTGGTCAGCTAGGCTTGATATGTTTGCATTGATAACGTGTTGTGAGATGGGTGAAAGAGAGAGTCGTCAAACGTGCCCCACCCTAAAGGGGTCATATATTATTTATAGGACAAATTACTTAGGGCCTAAACAATATATGGGAAACCCTAATCCATGGGAGAGGTCCGACGGTGAATAGCCATCCGATCGAATTATCTCATAATAGTTGTAATATTTTAATTTTTTTTTTAAAAAAATATAAATTATTTTTATTGAAAAAAATTCAGGAGTGCCTTATCTTCCTTCTTTACTTCCAATTATTTAACTAATTTAATAAATTAAATATTTAAATAATTAAATAATCAAATAATTATTTAAATATTTATATAATAAAATTATTAAATTATTTAAATAATTTATTTATTTTTTAAATATTAAAATAATTAAATATTTATTAGATTATTTAAAAAAATATTAAGTTATTTATAGAAATATTTTATTATTTAAATTAAAAAAATAATTATATAATTAAATTATTATTTATTTAATTTAAGAATTTTAAAGAATTAAATAGTTACCAAATTTCTTGATTTAAAAATATAATCATAATAAATAAATAAAATAAAAAAATTTATAATATAATTGATAAATAAATAATTAAATAAATTGATTATTTTACTAAAAAATTAATTATTAAATTATTTAAATTATTTAATTATGAAATAAATGATTAATTTAATTAAAAAAATTATAGTGACATTACAATGACAATCATAATAACGTTGAGATGATACTATTTAGAAGTGGAGTTTTGGAATTAAGATTTATTGTGACTTCACACCTATACCCGAGGCCAATGGACTGGACCAAAACTTCTTCTCCCTTCTCTCTTCGTTTATCTCTTCAATCTCTTCTCTGTTCTTTTCTCTTATCTGTCTTTGTTTCTCTCTCCGTTTTCTTATGACTGGTCTATTGGGCTCGACCTATTCGTACTGATAACGTATTGTGAGATGCAAGAAAGAGAGAGCCGTCAAACATACCCTACCCTAAAGAGGTCGTATATTATGTATAGGGTAAGCTTACTTACGGCCTAGGCAATCTATGAGAAACCCTAATTCATGGGAGAACTTCTTCGATAGACAACCATTCAATCGAACGAACTCATAAAAGTTGTAATGTTTTAATTTTTTTTTTAAATATAAATTAATTTTCAAGCAAAAAATTCGAGTATGCCTCATCTTCTTTCTTTACTTCCTATTATTTAATTAATTTAATTAGTTTAATAAATTAAATAATTATATAAATATTTAATAAAATAATAAATTATTTAAAAATTAATTTATTATTTAAATATTAAACTAAATAAATATTCCTTTTGATTATATAAAAAAATATTAAATTATTTAAATAAATATTTTATTATTTATATATTCAAATAATTAGCTAATTATTTGAATAATAAGTAAATAGTTATTGAATTATTATTTTATTTTATTACTTCAACAAATAAGTAATTATTTTATTTATTTCGATTAATATTCCATAATATAATATAATAATTATTTATTTATTTAATTACTTAATAATTTATTTAAATTATTATTTATTTGAATATAAAATCATTTAATATTTAAAATATTTATTTGTTTAAGTAAATAATCTATTTAATATATTTTTTTACTGTATAAGTTTTTAAATATTTAAATAATTAACTAAATATTATATTATTTAAAAATAAAATAAAATTTGAATAAATAACTAATAAAGTAAATTAATAAATTAATTATATTATTAAATTGGTATTTATTTATTTAATAATTTAAAAAATTAAATAGTTAATTAATTTAATTATTTAATAATATAATTAAATAAACTAGATAAGTTAATTTAATAATATAATTTTATAATAATCCTAATGAAATAACTAGATAGTTAAATAAATAAGTTAATTTATTATTTTACTAAAAACTTAATTATTAAATAATTTAAATTATTTAATTATTTAAATTATTTAATAATTAAATAAATAATTAATTTAATTAAAAAAATTATAGTGATATTACTATGATAATAATAATAACATTGAGATGATACTATTGAGAAGTAGAGTTTTGGAATTTAGATTCCTTCTTACTTCATACCTTTACTCATGGTGAATAGACTAGAGTATGACTTTTTCTCTCTTCTCTCTTCGTTTATCTCTCCGTTTTCTTCTCCTTTCTTCTCTCTATTCTGTCTTTGTTCCTCTCTTTGTTTTGTTACAACTAGTCGGCTGGGCTTGATATGTTTGTGCTGATAACGTGTTGTGAGATGGGAGAAAGAGAGAGCCATTAAATATCCCCCACCCTAAAAGGGTCGTATATTATTTAAAGGTTAAGCTTACTTAAGGCCTAAGCAATCTATACTAAACCCTAATCCATGGAAGAGATCCGACAGTGAACAACAATCCGAGCGAACGATCTCATAACAGTTGTAATATTTTAAATTTTTTTGAAAGAAAAATGTAAACTACTTTTAAAGCAATTAATTCGGGTATGCCTCATCTTCCTTCTTTACTTCCTTCTTAACTTCCAATTATTTTATTAATTTAATTTATATAATAAAATAAATAGTTAACTAATAAAATAATTAATTAAGCATTTAATTATCTATATAATTAAATATTTTAATTATATAAATAAGTCATGTATTAATTAAATATTGAAATAAATAAATATTTAATTAATTATTTAATAAAATATTAAGTTTTTTAAATAAATGTTTTATTATTTATATATTGAAATAATAAACTAATTATTTAAATAATAAGTAAATAGTTATTGAATTATGGTTTTATTATATTAATAATTAAATAAATAATTTTTTAATTTATATTAATGAATATTTTATAATTTAATAAAATAATTTTTTAATTAATTAATTATATAATAATTTATTGAAATTATTATTTATTTAACTATAAAATAATTTAATAATTAAATTATTTATTTATTTAAGTAAATAATCATTTTAGTATATTTCTTCACCAAATAAGTTCTTAAATATTTAAATAATTAACTAATTATTGAATTAATTAAAACTAATATAGTAAATAAAGAAATAAATAATAAAATAAACTAATTATTTAATTATTTAATTAAATCATTATTTCTTTATTTAATAATTTAATAAAATAATTCGAGTGTGGCTCATCTTCTTTCTTTACTTCCTATTATTTACCTAATTTAATTAGTTTAATAAATTAAATAGTAAAATATTTAAAAAAATATTTCATTAACTATATTATTAAATAAATAAATTATTTAAATAATTTATTTAATATTGAAATATGAAAATAAATAAATATTTTTGAAATTATTTAATTAAATATTAAGATATTTAAAAAATAATTTTATTATTTATATATACAAATAATTAACTAATTATTGATATAATAAGTAAATAGTTATTGAATTATTATTTTAGTTTATTACTTAATAAAATAATTATTTTTTTATATATTTTATAATTTAATAAAAATTATAGTGCCATTACTATGATAATCATAATAACGTTGAGATGATACTATTAAGAAATAGAGTTTTAGAATTTAGATTTCTTTTTACTTCACACTTATACCCGCGGCGAATGGTTTGGAGAAGGATTTCTACTCTCTTCATTTATCTCTATATTCTTTTCTCTCTTTGTTTCTCTCTCCGTTTTCTTACGACTGGTCGGTTGGGCTCGATATGTTCATACTGATGACGTATTGTGAGATGGGAGAAAGGGAGAGTCATCAAACATCCCCTTCTAAAGGGGTCGTATATTATTTAAAGGGTCAGCTTACTTAAGTCCTAAACAATCTATACTAAACCCTAATCCATGTGAGAGATCTGATGGTTAACAGCCATCCGATCGAACGATCTCATAATAGTAGTAATCTTCGAAATTTTTCTAAAGAAAAATATAAAATATGTTTAAAGCAAAAAGTTCGGGTATACCTTATCTTCCTTCTTAACTTCTGATTATTTAATTAATTTAATTTGATTAATAAATTAAATAGTTAAATAATTAAGTAAATATTTAATTATCTATATAATTAAATAATAAATAATTTATATAATTTATTTATTATTTAAATATAAAAATAACTAAATATTTATTTAATTATTTAAATAAATATTAAGTTATTTAAAAAATATTTTATTATTTATATATTCAAATAATTTACTAATTATTCAACTAATAAGTAAATAGTTATTAAATTATTATTATTTTTTATTATATAATTAAATAATTAAAATTTTATTTATTTCAATTAATATTTCATAATTTATTAAAATAATTTTTTAATTATTTAATTATATAATAATTTATATAAATTATTATTTATTTAACTATAAAATCATTTATTAATTAAATTATTTATTTGTTTAAGTAAATAATCTATTTAATGTATTTCTTTACTAAATAAGCTTTTAAATATTTAAATAATTATCTAATTATTTAATTATCTAAAAATAAAATAATAAATAAAAAAATTATAGTAAAATTACTATGATAATCATAATAATATTGAGATGGTACTATTGAGAAGTAGAGTTTTGGAATTTAGATTCCTTCTTACTTTACAGCGATACCCGTGGCTAATGGACTAGAGCAGGAGTTCTTCTCTCTTCTATCTTTATTTATCTCTCCATTCTCTTCTCTCTTCTTTTCTCTCTTTTTTTTTCGTTTTACTCTCCGTTTTCTTGTGACTGGGGGCCGGGCTCGATATGTTCGTGCTGATAACGTATTGTGAGATGAGAGAAAGAGAGAGCCATCAAATATGCCCTACCTTAAAGGGGTCGTATATTATTTATAGGGTAAACTTACTTAGGGCCTAAGCAATCTATAGGAAGCCCTAATCTATAGGAGAGGTCTGACAGTGATCAGCCATTCGGTCGAACAATCTAATAATAGTTGTAATATTTTAAATTTCTTAAAGAAAAATATAAATTATTTTTTAAGTAAAAAATTCAGGTATGCCTCGTCTTTCTTATTTACTTGATATTTTTTAATTAATTTAATTAGTTTAATAAATTAAATAGTTAAATAATTAAATAATTAAATAAATATTTAATTATCTGTATAATTAAATAAATAAATTATTTAAATAAATTATTTATTATTTAAATATTAAAATAAATATATATTTATTTTGTTATTTAAAAAATATTAAATTATATCAAAAAATATTTTATTCTTTATATATTCAAATAATTAACTTATTATTTAAATAATAAGTAAATAATAATAGAATTATTGTTTTATTTTATTATTTTATAAAATCAATAATTTTTTTTTATTTTAATTAATATTTTCTAATTTTATAAAATAATTTTTTATTTTTTAATTATATAATAATATATTTAAATTATTATTTATTTAACAATGAAATTATTTAATAATTTTATTATTTAATTTTATAAATAAATAATCGATTTAATATATTTTATCACTAAATAAGTTTTTAAATATTTAAATAACTAACTAATTATTTGAATAATTATAAATAAAATAATAATTAAATAAATAACTAATAAAATAAAATAATAAATTCATTATATAATTAAATCATTATTTTTTTATTTAATAATTTTAATAGTTAAATAATTACCTAATTTTTATTTAATAATATCATAATAGTAAAAAATAAAATAATAAATTTGATTAAATAATTAGATAATTAAATAAAAACAAAATTAATTAGTTTACTAAAAACTTAATTATTAAATTTATTTAATAATTAAATAAATATTAAATTTAATTAAGAAAAATATGGTAATATTAATATGATAATTATAATAACGTTTAGATGATACTATTGAGAAGTGAAATTTTGGAATTTATATTTCTTTTTACTTCACGCCTATACCCGTTGCCAATGGATTGGGGCAGGACTTCTTCTCTCTTCTCTCTTTGTTTATCTCTCCGTTCTCTTCTCTTTTTTTTTTCTATTTTCTATCTTCGTTTCTCCTTTCGTTTTCTTGTGACCTGTCGATTGGGCTTGACTTGTTCGTGCTGATAACGTGTTCTGTGATGGGAGAAAGTGAGAACTGTCAAACGTGCTCCACCCTAAAGGGGTTGAATATTATTTATATGGAATGCTTACTTAGGGCCTAAGCAATCTTTGGGAAACCCTAATCCATAGAAGAGATCTGACGGTAGACAGCCATCCGATCGAAAGATCTTATAACAGTTGTAATATTTCAATTTTATTTTTAAAAAAATATTAATTATTTTTAAAGCAAAAAATTCGGGTGTGCCTCATCTTCTTTCTTTAATTCCAATTATTTAAATAATTTAATTAGTTTGATAAATTAAATAATTAAGTAATTAAAAAATTAAATAAATATTTATTTTCTTTATAATTAAATAATAAAATAATTACAATAATTTATTTATTATTTAAAAATTAACATAAATAAATATTTTTTGATTATTTAAAAAAATATTAAGTAATTTAAAAAAATATTTTATTATTTATATATTCAAATAATTAACTAATTATATAAATAAAAAGTAAAAGGTTATAAAATTATTGTTTTATTTTGTTACTTAATTAAACAATTAATTTTTTATTTATTTTAATTTATATTTCATAATTTAATAAAATAATATTTTATTTATTAATTATATATTAATTTATTTAAATTATTATTATTTAACTTTAAAATCATTTAATAATGAAATTAGTAATTTGTTTAAGTAAATAATTTATTTAATATATTTCTTTACAAACTAATATTTTAAATATTTAAATAATTACCTAATTTATTAATAAATAAAAAAGAAAATAATAATTAAAGAAATAACTAATAAAATAAATTAATAAATTAATTTTATAATTAAGTCAATATTCCCTTACTTAATTATTTAAACAATTAAAAAATTTCCTAAGTTAATTATTTAGTCATATAAAAAAATTAAATAAATAAAATAATAAATTTAACTAAATAAATAAATAATTAAATCAATAAATTATTTGACTAAAAATTTAATTATTAAATTATTTCAATTATTTAATAATTAAATAAATGATTAATTTAATTTAAAAAATTATAGTAATATTACTAAGATAATCATAATAACATTGAGATGATACTATTGAGAACTGGAATTTTTGAATTTAGATTTCTTCTTACATCACACCTATACCCGTGGCCAATAAACTTGAGGAGGACTTATTTTCTCTTCTCTCTTCATTTATCTCCTCGTTCTCTTCTCTCTCTTCGCTCTTTTCTGTTTTTATTTCTCTCTCCGTTTTCTTGTGACTGGTCGGTTGGGCTCGATATGTTTATGCTGATAACGTGTTGGGAGATGGGAGAAAGAGAGAGTCGTCAAACGTGCCCCACCCTAAAGAGAACTTATATTATTTATAGGGTAAGCTTACTTAGGGCCTAAGCAATCTCTAGAAAACCTTAATCTATGGGAGAGATCCGATGGTGGACAGCCATACGATCGAACGATCTCCTAACAGTTGTAATATTTTAAATTTTTTTAAAGAAAAAATGTAAATTATTTTTAAAGCAAAAAATTCGGATGTGCCTCATTTTCCTTCTTTACTTCTTATTATTTAAATAATTTAATTAGTTTAATAAATGAAATAGTTAATAATTAAATAAATATTTAATTATCTATATAATTAAATAATTAAATTATTTAAATAATTTATTAATTATTTAAATATTAAAATAAATCAATATTTATTTAATTATTTAAAAAAATATTAAGTCATTTAAAAGAATATTTTATTATATAAATTTTAAAATAATAAACTAATTATTTAAATAATAAATAAATAATTACTAAATTATTATTTTATTTTATTAATTTATTAAATAATTAAATTTTTTATTTATTTTAATTAATATTTTATAATATAATAAAATAATTTTTTAATTATTTAATTATATATTAATTTAGTTCAATTATTATTTAATTAATTATAAAATAATTAAATAATTAAATTATGAAATTATTTAAGTAAATATTCTATTTAATATATTTCTTCATAAAATAGGTTTTTAAATATTTAAATAATTATCTAATTATTTAATTAATTGAAAATAAAATAATAATCAAACAAATAGCTAATAAAATAAATTAATAAATTAATTATATAATTAATTCATTATTTAGTTATTTATTAATTGAAATAATGAAATAGTTAAATAACTGAATTATTTAATAATGTGATAATATTAAATAAATTAAATAATAATATTAATTAAATAACTAGATAATTAAATAATTAATTAAATTAAATATTTTAATAAAAACATAATTATTTAATAATTTAATAATTAAAAAAATAACTAATTTAATTTTAAAAATTATAGTAAACTTACTATGATAATCATAAAAACATTGAGATGATATTATTGAGAAGTTGAGTTTTGGAATTTAGATTATTTCTTATTTCACACCTATACCTGTGGCCAATGGACTGGTGCAAGACTTCTTCTCTCTTCTCTCTTTATTTATCTCTCCATTCTCTTATCTCTTCATTTCTATTTTTTGTCTTCGTTTCTCTCTATTTTCTTGTGACTAGTCTACTGGGCTCGATATTTTTGTGCTGATAACGTGTTATGTGATGGGAGAAAGAGAGAGCTGTCAAATGTGCCCCACAATAAAGGGGTCGTATATTATTTATATGGTAAGTTTACTTAGGGCCTAAGCAATCTATGGGAAACCCTAATCCATGGAGGAGATCCGACGGTAGGCAGCCATCTGATCGAATGATCTCATAACAGTTATAATGTTTTAATTTTTTTTAAAGAAAAATATAAATTATTTTTGAAATAATAAATTCGGGTGTGCCTCATCTTTCTACTTTACTTCCTATTATTTAATTAATTTATAACTACATCATGACTTCTTAGTTCACACCTATACCCATGGCAAATATACTAGAGTATGACTTCTTCCCTCTTCTTTCTTCTTTTATCTCTCTATTCTTCTCTCTTCTTCTCTCTTTTCTGTCTTCGTTTCTCTCTCTATTGTCTTGCGATAGGTCGGCTGGGGCTCGATATATTCGTGCTGATAACGTATTGTATGATGGGAGAAAAAGAGAGCCATCAAATGTGCCCCACTCTGAACAGGTTGTATATTATTGATAGGATAAGCTTACTTAGGGACTAAGCAATCTATGGGAAATCCTAATCCTTGGGAGAGATTCGATGGTGGACCGCTATCCGATCAAACGATCTCATAACAGTTATAATGTTTTAAATTATTTTAAAGAAAAATGTAAATTATTTTTAAAGAAAAAAATTCGAGTGTGCCTCATCTTCCTTCTTTACTTCCTATTATTTAATTAATTTAATTAGTTTAATAAATAAAACTGGAGCAGGACTTTAGATTTCTTCTTACTTTACACCTATAACTGTGGCCAATGGACTAGAGCAGGACTTCTTCTCTCTTCTTTCTTTATTTATCTCTTCATTCTCTTTTCTCTTCTTCTGTCTCTTCTGTTTTTGTTTCACTCTCCGTTTTCTTGTGACTGGGGGCTGGGCTCAATATGTTCGTGCTGATAATGTATTGTGAGATGAGAGAAAGAGAGAGCCATCACACATGCCCCACCCTAAAGAGCTCGTATATTATTTATAGGGTAAACTTACTTAAGGCCTAAGCAATCTATGAGGAACCCTAATCCATAGGAGAGATTCGATGGTGGTTAGCCATCCGTTCGAACGATCTAATAATAGTTATAATATTTTAAATTTTCTTAAAGAAAAATATAAATTATTTTTTAATTAAAAAATTTAGGTGTGCCTCATATTCCTTCTTTACTTGATATTATTTAATTAATTTAATTAGTTTAATAAATTAAATAGTGAAATAATTAAATAAATATTTTATTAGCTATATAATTAAATAATTAAATTATTTAAATAATATATTTATTATTTAAATATTAAAATAAATAAATATTTATTTTATTATTTAAAAAATATTAAGTTATTCAAAAAAATATTTTATTATTTCTATATTCAAACAATTAACTTATTATTTCAATAATAAGTAAAAAATAATTGAATTATTGTTTTATTTTATTAATTAATAAAATCAATAATTTTTTTTTATTTTAATTAATATTTTATAATTTTTAAAAATAACTTTTTAATTATTTAATTATATAATAATATATTTAAATTATTTTTTATTTAACTATAAAAATATTTAATAATTTATTTTAATAAATAAATAGCCTATTTAATATATTTCATCACTAAATACATTTTTAAATATTTAATAATTAATTAATTCTTTAATTAATTAAAAGTAAAATTATAATAAAAGAAATAATTAATAAAATAAATTAATAAATTAATTATATAATAAAATTATTAAATAAAACAATAAAATAATTTCCTAATTTAATTTTTAAATAATATAATAATAATAATAAATAAAATTATAAATTTGATTTAATAACTAGAAAATTAAATAAAAAAATTAATTAGTTTACTAAAAACTTAATTATTAAATTATTTAAATTATTAAATTATTAAATTTATTTAATAATTAAATAAATAATAAATTTATTTAAGAAAAAATATGGTAATATTAATATGATAATAATAATAACGTTTAGACGATACTATTGAGAAGTGGAGTTTTTGAATTTAGATTCCTTCTTACTTTATGCCTATATCCGTAGCCAATGGACTGGTGCAAGACTTCTTCTTTTTTTTCTCTTTGTTTATCTCTCCGTTCTCTTCTCTTTTTTTTTCTATCTTCTATCTTCATTTCTTCCTTCGTTTTCTTGTGACTGGTCGGCTGGGCTTGACATGTTCGTGCTGATAACGTATTTTGTGATGGGAGAAAGAAAGAGCTATCAAATGTGTCCTACCATAAAGGTTTCGTATATTATTTATATGGAAAGCTTACTTAGGGCTTAAGCAATCTATAGAAAACTCTAATTCATAGAAGAGATCCGAAGGTAGACAGCCATCCGATCGAACGATCTCATAACATTTGTAATGTTTAAAATTTTTTTAAAGAAAAATATTAATTATTTTTAAAGCAAACAATTTGGGTATGCCTTATTTTCCATCTTTACTTCCTATTATTTAATTAATTTAATTAGTTTCATAAATTTAATGGTTAAATAATTAAAAAATTAAATAAATATTTATTTTCTTTATTATTAAATATTAAAAATTATTTTAATAATTTATTTATTATAGAAATATTAACATAAATAAATATTTATTTGATTATTTCAAAAATTATTAAGTAATTTAAAAAAATATTTTATTATTCATATATTCAGATAATTAACTAATTATTTAAATAATAAGTAATTGTTATAAAATTATTATTTAATTTTATTACTTAATTAAATAAATAATTTTTTATTTATTTCAATTTATATTTTATAATTTAATAAAATAATTTTTTAAATACTAAATAATATAATAATTTATTTAAATTATCATTATTTAAGTATAAAATCATTTAATAAATAAATTATTTATTTGTCTAAGTAAATAATTTATTTAATATATTTCTTCACTAATAAAATTTTTAAATATTTCAATAATTAACTAATTCTTTATTTAATAAAAAATAAAATTATAATAAAAGAAATAACTAATAAAATAATTTTATAATTAAATCAATATTCCTTAACTTAATAATTTAAACAATTAAATAATTACATAATTTAATTATTTCATTATATAAAAATAATAAATAAATAAAATAATAAATTTAATTAAATAAATAAATAACTAATTAAATTAATTATTTTATAAAAAATTAAATTATTAAATTATTTAAATTATTTAATAATTAACAAAATAATTAATTTAATTTAAAAAATTATAGTAATATTACTATGATAATCATAACAACATTGAGATGATACTATTGAGAACTGGAATTTTTGAATTTAGATTTCTTCTTATATCACACCTATACCAGTGGCAATTATACTGGAGGAGGACTTCTTCTCTCTTCTTTCTTCGTTTATCTTCCCGTTCTCTTCTCGTTTTTCTCTCTTGTGTTTTTATTTCTCTCTCTGTTTTCTTGCAACTGGTCGGTTGGGCTCGATATGTTTGTGCTGATAACGTGTTGTGAGATGGGAAAAAGAGAGAGCCGTCAAATATGTCCTACCCTAAGGAGGTCTTATATTATTTATAGGGTAAGCTTACTTAGGGCCTAAGCAATCTCTGATAAACCTTAATCCATGGGAGATATCCGATGGTAGATAGCCATCCGATCTAACGATCTCATAATATTTGTATTATTTTAAATTTTTTTTTTTTAAATATCAATTAATTTTAAAGCAACAAATTCGTGTGTGCCTTATTTTCTTTCTTTACTTCCTATTATTTAATTAATTTAATTAGTTTAATAAATTAAATAGTTAAATAATTAAATAAATATTTAATTATCTATATAATTAAATAATTTATTTATTTTAATAATTTAATTATTTTTTAAATATTAAAATAAATAAATATTTATTTAATTATTTAAAAAAATATTAAGTTATTTAAAAAATTATTTAAATAAAAGGTGAATAGTTATTAAATTATTATTTTATTATATTACTTTATTAAATAATTAAATTTTTTATTTATTTAAATTAATATTTTATAATTTAATAAAATAAATTTACAATTATTTAATTAAATAATAATTTATTTCAATTATTATTTAATTACTATGAAATCATTAAATAATTATATTATTTAATTGTTTAAGTAAATAAACTTATATTTAATTTATTTAATAATTTAAATAATTAAATATTTACCTAATTTAATTATTTTATAATATAATTAAATAAACTAGATAATATAATTTAATAATATAATTTTATTATAATAATAATTAAATAACTAGATAATGAAATAATTAAATAAATTATTTATTTTACTAAAAACTAAATTAATAAATAATTTAAATAAATTATTTATTTAAATTATTTAATAATTAAATAAATATTTAATTTAATTAAAAAAATTATCATGATATTACTATGAAAATCATAATAACGTTGATATGATACTATTGAGAAGTGCAGTTTTGGAATTTAGATTCCATTTTACTTCACACCTATACTCGTGACGAATAGAATAGAGTTAGACTTTTTCTCTCTTCTCTCTTCGTTCTCTTTTCCTTTCTTCTCTTTCTTTTGTCTTCGTTTCTCTCCCCATTTTCTTACAAATGATCGGCTGGGCTTGGTATGTTCGTGCTGATAACGTGTTGTGAGATAGAAGAAAGTATGAGCCGTCAACCGTCCCCTACTATAAAAGGGTTGTATATTATTTAAAGGATAATCTTACTTAAGGCCTAAGCAATCTATGCTAAAACCTAATCCTTGGGAGAGATTTGACAGTAAACAGCCATCCGATCGAACGATCTTATAACAGGTCTAATGTTTTAAATTTTTTTTAAAGAAAAATATAAACTACTTTGAAACCAAAAAATTCGGGTGTGCCTCATCTTCCTTCTTTACTTCCTTCTTAACTTTAGATTATTTTATTAATTTAATTTGTATAATAAATTTAATTATTAAATAATAAAATAATTAAGTAAGTATTTAATTATCTATATAATTAAATATTTTATTTATTTAAATAAGTTATTTATTATTTAAATATTAAAATAAATAAATATTTATATGATTATTTAAAAAATATTAAGTTATATAAAAAAATATTTTTTTATTTATATATTGAAATAATGGACTAATTATTTAAATAATAAGTAAATAGTTATTGAATTATTATATTATTTTATTAATAATTAAATAATGATTTTTTTATTTATTTACATTAATATTTCATAATTTCATAAAAACATTTTTTACTTATTTAATTACATAAAAATTTATTTTAATTATTATTTATTAAACTATAAAATAATTTAATAAATAAATTATTTATTTATTTAAGTAAATAATCTATTTAGTATATATCTTTACTAAATAAGTTCTTAAATATTTAAATAATTGACTAATTATTTAATTAATTAAAAATAAAATAATAATTAAATAAATAACTAATAAAATGAATTAATAAATTAATTATATAATTAAATTATTATATTTTAATTTAATAATTTAAATAAATAATTCAAGTAGGCCTCATCTTCCTTTTTTACATCCTATTATTTAACTAATTTAATTAGTATAATAAATTAAATAGTTAAATAATTAAATAAATATTTTATTAACTATATTATTAAATAAATAAATTACTTAAATAATTGATTTATTATTGTAATATGAAAATCAATAAATATTTATTGGATTATTTAATAAAATATTATGATATTTCAAAAAAAAAATTTATTATTTATATAGTAAAATAATTAACTAATTTTTTAAATAATAAAAATATAATTATTGAATTATTATTTTATTTTAATACTTAATTAAATAATTTTTTTTTATTTTCATTAGTATTTTATAATTTAATAAAAACTATATTGACATTACCATGATAATTATAATAACGTTGAGATGAAACTATTGAGAAGTAGAGTTTTGAAATTTAGATTCCTTTTTACTTCACACTTATACCCATGGTGAATGGTCTGGAGCAGGACTTCTTCTCTCATAGTTTATCTCTACGTTCTCTTCTCCCTTCTTCTCTCTCTTCTATCTTCGTTTCTCTTTCCGTTTTCTTACGACTAGTCGGTTGGGCTCGATATATTCATGCTTATAACGTGTTGTGAGATGAGAAAAAGAGAGAGCCATCAAACGTCCCCCACCATAAAGAGGTCATATATTATTTAAAGGGTAAGCTTACTTAAGGCCTAAGCAATCTATGCTAAACCCTAATCCATGGGAGAGATCCGACGGTGAACAGCCATCCGATCGAACAATCTCATAACAGTTGTAATATTTTAAATTTTTTTAAAAGAAAAATATAAACTATTTTTAAAGCAAAAAATTTAGGTATGCCTTATCTTCCTTCTTTACTTCTTTTTTAATTTCTGATTATTTAATTAATTTAATTAGTTTAATAAATTAAATAGTTAAATAATTAAGTAAATATTTAATTATATTTATAATTAAATAGTTATTAAATTAAATAATTTATTTATTATTTAAGTATTAAAATAAATAAATATTTTTTTAATTATATAACTAAATATTAAGTTATTTAAAAAATATTTTGTTATTTATATATTCAAATAATTAACTAATTGTTCAAATAATAAGTAAATAGTTATTAAATTATTTATTTATTTTATTATATAATTAAATAATTAATTTTTTTATTTATTATAATTAATATTTCATAATTTATTAAAATAATTTTTTAATTTTTAAATTATATAATAATTTATATAAATTATTATATATTTAACTATAAAATTATTTAATAATTAAATTATTTATTTGTTTAAGTAAATAATCTATTTAATATATTTATTCACTAAATAAGATTTTAAATATTTAAATAATTATCTAATTATTTAATTATATAAAATAAAATAATAAATAAAAAAATTATAGTAACATTACTATAATAATCATAATTACTTTGAGATGGTACTATTGAGAAGTGGAGTTTTGGAATTTAGATTCCTTCTTACTTTACACCTATACCCGTGGCCAATGGACTAGGGCAGGACTTCTTCTCTCTTTTATCTTTGTTTATCTCTTCATTCTCTTATTTCTTCTTTTCTCTCTTCTGTCTTCGTTTCACTCTCCGTTTTCATGTGACTGGGGGCTGGGCTAGACATATTCGTGCTGATAACGTATTGTGAGATGAGAGAATGGGAGATCCATAAAATATGCCCCACCCTAAAGGGGTCATATATTATTTATAGGGTAAACTTACTTAGAGCCTAAGAAATCTATGGGAAAGCCTAATCTATGAGAGAGATCCGATGGTGGTTAGCCATCCGGTCAACCGATCTCATATTTTAAATTTTTTTAAATAAAAATATAAATTATTTTTTAAACAAAAAATTCAGGTATGCCTCATCTTCTTTCTTTACTTGATATTATTTAATTAATTTAATTAGTCTAATAAATTAAATACTTAAATAAATAAATAATTTAATAACATTACTATGATAATCATTAAATAAAATAAATTATAATAATAACGTTAAGATGATACTATTCAGAAGTGAAGTTTTTGAATTAAGATTCTTTCTTAGTTCATAACTATACCCATGGCAAATGTACTACAGTATGACTTCTTCCCTCTTCTCTCTTCGTTTATCTCTCCAGTCTTCTCTCTTTTTCTCTCTTTTCTGTCTTAGTTTCTCTCTCTATTTTTTTACGACAGGTTGGCTAGGCTCGACATGTTCGTGCTAATAACGTGTTGTGAGATGGGAGAAAAAGAGAGCTATCAAACATACCCCATTCTAAAGAGGTCGTATATTATTTATAGGGTAAGCTTACTTAGGGACTAAGCAATATATAAGAAATCCTAATCCTTGGAAGGGATTCGATGGTGGACAACTATCCGATCGAACGATCTCATAAAAGTTATAATATTTTAAATTATTTTAAAGAAAAAGATAAATTATTTTTTAAACAAAAAATTCGAGTGTGCCTTATCTTCCTTCTTTACTTCCTATTATTTAATTAATTTAATTAGTTTAATGAATAAAATAGTTAAATAATTAAATAAATATATAATTATTTATTTAATTTAATATTTAAATTATTTAAATAATTTATTTATTTTTGAAATATTAAAGTAAATAAATATTTTTTTAATTATTTAAAAAAATATTGAGTTTTCTTTTATAAATATTTTATTATATAAATATTCAAATAATTTACTAATTATTTAAATAATAAGTAAATAGTTATTGAATTATTATTTCATTTTAATACTTAATTAAATAATTAATTTTTTTTCTTTATCTTAATTAATATTTTATAATTTAATAAAATATTGTTTAATTACTTAAATATATAATAATTTATTTAAAGTTTTATTTATTTAACTAGAAAATCTTTTAATAATTAAATTATTCATTTATTATGCAAATAATCAATTGAATATATTTCTTCACAAACTAAGTTTTTAAATATTTAGTTAATTGAGTAATTATTTAATTTTTTAAAAATAAAATAATAATTAAAGAAATAACTAATAAAATGAATAAATAAATTAATTTTATAATTAAATAAGTATTTCTTTATTTAATAATTTTAATAATTGCCTAATTAAATTATAATATAATATAATAATAATAAATAAGTAAATTAATAAATTTAAATAAATAACTTGATAATTAAATAATTAAGTTAATTAATTATTTTATGAAAAACTTAAATTATTAAATTATTTAAATTATTGAAATTATTTAATAACTAAATAAATTATTAATTGAATTAAAAAAAAATTAGTAACATTACTATAATAATCAGAATAAAGTTGAGATGATTCTATTGAGAAGTGAAGTTTTAGAATATAGATTCCTTTTTACTTTACAGAATATATTTAAATTATTTAAATAATTTATTTATGATTTAAATATGAAATAATAAATAATTAATAATGAAATAATAAATAAATAATAAAATAATTTATTTATGATTTGTTTTATTTCTTTATTTAATAATTTAAATAATTACTAAATTAAATTATAATATAATATAATCATAATAAATAAATAAAATAATAAATTTAATTAAATAACTAGTTATCTAAATAATTAAATAAATTAATTATTTTACTAAAAACTTAATTATTAAATTATTTAAAATTTTAAATTATTTAATAATTAAATAAAAAAGTAATTTAATTAAAAAAATTATAGTAACATTACTTTGATAATCATAATAATATTGAGACGATACCATTGAGAAGTGTAGTTTTAGAATTTAGATTCCTTCTTACTTTATACCTATACATGTGGCGAATCGAATAGAGCATAACTTTTTCTTTCTTCGTTTATCTCTTTGTTCTCTTCTCTCTTCTTCTTTCTTTTTTGTATTCGTTTCTCTCTCCATTTTCTTGTGACTAGTCGGCAGGGCTCGACATGTTCATAGTGATAATGTGTTGTAAGATGGGAGAAAGAGAGAGCCGTCAAATGTCCCCTACCCTAAAAGAGGTCATATATTATATATAGGGTAAGCTTACTTAGGGCCTAAGCAATCTATGGGAAACCCTAATCTATGGGAGAGATTCGATGGTAGATTGCCATCCGATCGAATGATCTCATAACAGTTGTAATATTTAAAAAATTTTTTAAAGAAAAATGAAAATTATTTTTAAAGCAAAAAATTCAGGTGTGCCTAATCTTCCTTCTTTACTTCTTATTATTTTATTAATTTAATTAGTATAATAAATTAAATAATAAAATAATAAAAAAATTAAATAAATATTTAATTATCTATATAATTAAATAATTTATTTCTTTAAATAATTTATTTATTATTTAAATATTAAAATTAAGAAATATTTATTTAAATATTTAAAAAAATAATTAGTTATTTTAATTTTTTTTATTATTTATATATTTAAATAATTAATTATTTTTTTATTAATGAAAAATAAAATAATAACTAATAAAATAAATAGTAAAATGAATTAATAAATTAATTATATAATTAAATTATTTTTTCTTTATTTAAAAATTTAAACAATTAAATAATTACCTAATTTAAATATTTACTAAAAGAATAATAATAAGTAAAAAAATTAATAAATTTAATGAATTAAATATATTATTAAATAATTAAATTATTACCTAATTAAATTATTTAATAATATAATAATAATAAATAAGCAAAATAATTAATTTAATTAAATAACTAGATAATTAAATAATTAAATAAAATAATTATTTTACTAAAAACTAACTATTAAATTATTTAATTATTTAATTAATAAGTAAATAATTAATTTAATTAAAAAAATTATAGTAATATTACTATAATAATCATAATAAAATTGAGATGATACTATTGAGAAGTGGAGTTTTGGAATTTAGATTCCTTCTTACTTCACATCTATACCCATGGCTATGGACTAGAGTAGGACTTGTTCTCTCTTCTCCCTTCGTTTACCTCTCCGTTCTCTTCTCTCTTCTTCTCTCTTCTGTCTTCGTTTCTCTCTCTGTTTTTTTGTGATTGGTCGGCTGGGCTTGACATATTCGCACTGATAACGTGTTGTGAGATGGGAGAAAGAGAGAGTCGTCAAACGTACCCCATCCTAAAGGGGTCATATATTATTTATAGGGTAAGCTTACTTAGGGCCTAAGCAATCTATGGGAAACCCTAATCCATGAGAAAGATTCGATAGTGAACAGCCATCCGATCGAACTATCTCATAATAGTTGTAATGTTTTAAATTTTTTTAAAGAAAAATATAAATTATTTCTATAGCAAAAAATTCAAGTGTGCCTTATCTTCCTTCTTTACTTCCTATTATTTAATTAATTTAATAAATTAAATATTTAAATAATTAAATAATTAAATAATTAAATAATCATTTAAATATCTATATAATTAAATTATTAAATTATTTAAATAATTTATTAATTTTTAAATATTAAAATAAATATTTATTTGATTATTTAAAAAAAATTAATTTAATTAAATAACTAGAAAAATAAATAATTAAATAAATTTATTATTTTATTAAAAACATATTTCTTAAATTATTTAAATTATTAAACTATTTAATAATTAAAAAAAATGATTAATTTAATTAAAAAAATTATTTTGATATTACAATGATAATCATAATAATGTTGAGATGATACTATTGAGAAGTGGAGTTTTGGAATTAAGATTCCTTCTTACTTCACACCTATACTCGAGGCCAATGGACTGGAGCAGGATTTCTTCTCTCTTCTCTCTTCGTTTATCTCTTCATTCTCTTTTCTCTTCTTTTCTCTTTTCTATCTTTGTTTCTCTCTCCGTTTTCTTACGATTAGTCTGTTGGCTTCAACCTATTCGTACTGATAACGTGTTTTGAGATGGGAGAAAGAGAGAGCCGTCAAAAATGTCTCACCCTAAAGAGGTCGTATATTATTTATAGGGTAAATTTACTTAGGGCCTACGCAATCAATGAGAAACCCTAATCCATGGGAGAGATTCTTCGGTGGACAGCTATCCGATCGAACGAACTCATAACAGTTGTAATGTTTTAATTTTTTTTTTAAAAAAAATATAAAATATTTTTCAAACCAAAAATTCGAGTATGCCTCATCATCTTTCTTTACTTCCTATTATTTAATTAATTTAAATAGTTTAATAAATTAAATATTTAAATAATTAAATAATTAAATAAATATTTAATTATATATATAATTAAATAATAAATTATTTAAATAAATTATTTATTATTTAAATATTAAAATAAATAAATATTTTTTTGATTATTTAAAAAAATATTTTACTATTTATATATTCAAATAATTAGCTAATTATTTAAATAATAAGTAAATAGTTATTGAATTATTATTTTATTTTATTGCTTAATTAAATAATTAATTTTCTTATTTATTTCAATTAATATTCCATAATTTAATAAAATAATTTTTTATTTATTTAATTATATAAAATTTATTTAAATATAAAATCATTTAATAATTAAATTATTTATTTGTTTAAGTAAATAATCTTTTTAATATATTTCTTTACTATATAAGTTTTTAAATATTTAAATAATAAACTAATTACTTGATTATTTAAAAATAAAATAATATTTGAAGAAATAAATAATAAAATAAATTAATAAATTAATTATATAATTAAATCATTATTTGTTTATTTATTAATTTAAATAATTAAATAATTACCTAAATTAATTATTTAATAATATAATTAAATAAACTAGATAATATAATTGAATAATATAATTTCATAATAATCTTAATTAAATAACTAGATAATTAACTTATTAAATAAATTAATTATTTTACTAAAAATAAATTATTAAATGATTTAAATTATTTAATTATCAATAATTAAAGAAATAATTAATTTAATTAAAAAAATTATAGTGATATTACTATGATAATCATAATAACGTTGAGATGATACTATTGAGAAGTGGAGTTTTGGAATTTAGATTCCTTCTTACTTCACACCTATACCCTTGACAAATAGATTAGAGTATGGCTTTTTCTCTCTTCTCTCTTCGTTTATCACTCCATTCTCTTCTTCCTTCTTCTTTCTCTTCTGTCTTCATTTCTCTCTCCTTTTCTTATGACTAGTCGGTTGGGCTCGATATGTTTGTGCTGATAACATATTGTGAGATGGGAGAAAGAGAGAGCCATCAAACGTCTCCCACCCAAAAAGGGTCGTATATTATTTAAAGGGTAAGATTACTTAAGGCCTAAGCAATCTATGCTAAACACTAATCCATGGAAGAGATCCGACAGTCAACAGCCATTCGATCGAATGATCGAACGATCTCATAACAGTTGTAATATTTAAAATTTTTTTAAATAAAAATGTAAACTACTTTAAAGCAAAAAATTCAGGTATACCTCATCTTCCTTCTTTACTTCCTTTTTAACTTTTGATTATTTTATTAATTTAATTTGTATAATAAATGAAATAGTTAAAGAATAAAATTATTAAGTAAGTATTTAATTATCTATAAAATTAAATATTTTATTTATTTCAATAAGTTATTTATTATCTAAATATTAAAATAAATAAATATTTATTATATTATTTAAAAAATAATTAAGGTATTTAAAAAATATTTTATTATTTATATATAAAAAAAATTTAATAATTATTTAAATAATAAGAAAATAGTTATTGAATTATTGTTTTATTTTATTAATAATTAAATAATTAATTTTTTCATTTATTTTAATTAATATTTTATTATATAATAAAATAATTTTTTTAATTATTTATTATATAATAATTTATTTAAATTATTATTTATTTAACTTTAAAATCATTTAATAAATAAATTATTTATTTATTTAAGTAAATAATCTATTTAGTATATTTCTTCACTAAATAGGTTCTTAAATATTTAAATAATTGACTAATTATTTAATTACTAAAAATGAAAATAGTAATTAAATAAATAACTAATACAATAAATTAATAAATTAATAATATAATTAAATCATTATTTCTTTATTTTATAATTTAAATACATAATTTGAGTGGGCCTTATCTTCCTTCTTTACTTCCTATTATTTAACTAATTTAATTAGTTTAATAAATTAAATAGTTAAATAATTAAATAAATATTTTATTAAATATATTATTAAATAAATAAAAATATTTAAATAATTTATTTATTATTACAATATAAAAATCAATAAATATTTATTAAATTATTTAATAAAATATTAAGATATTTAAAAAAATATTTTATTATTTATATATTTAAATAATTAACTAATTATTTAAATAATAAGTAAATAGTTATTAAATTATTATTTTATTTTATTACTTAATTAAATAATTTTTTTTTATTTTCATTAATATTTTATTATTTAATAAAAATTATAGTGATATTACTATGATAATCATAATAATGTTGAGATGGTACTATTGAGAAGTGGAGTTTTAGAATTTAGATTCCATTTAACTTCACACTGATACCCATGGCGAATGGTCTGGAGCAGGACTTCTTCTTTCTTCTCTCTTCGTTTATCTCTACGTTTTCTTCTCCCTTCTTCTTTTTCTTCTTTCTTCGTTTCTTTCTCCGTTTTTTTACGACAGGTCGGCTGGGCTCGACATGTTCATACTGATAATGTATTAGGAGATGCGAGAAAGAGAGAGCCGTCAAATGTCCCCCACTCTAAAAGGGTTATATATTATTTAAAGGGTAAACATACTTAAGGCCTAAGCAATCTATGCTAAACCCTAATCCATGGGAGAGATCCGACGGTTAACAGCCATCTGATTGAACGATCTCATAACAGTTGTATTGTTTTAAATTTTTTTTAAGGAAAAATATAAACTATTTTTATAGCAAAAAATTTAGGTATGCCTCATCTTACTTCTTTACTTCCTTCTTAACTTTTGATTATTTAATTAATTTAATTAGTTTAATAAATTAAATAGTTAAATAATTAAGTAAATATTTAATTATCTATATAATTAAAAAATTAATAATTTAAATAATTTATTTATTATTTAAATATTAAAATAAATAAATATTTGTTTATTTATTTAAATAAATATTAAGTTATTTAAAAAATATTTTATTATTTATATATTCAAATAATTAACTATTTATTCAAATAATAAGTAAATAGTTATTAAATTATTGATTTATTTTATTATATAATTAAATAATTAATTTTTTTATTTATTTTAATTAATATTTAATAATTTATTAAAATAATTTTTTGATTATTTAATTATATAATAATTATATATTTAACTATAAAATTATTTAATAATTAAATTATTTATTTATTTAAGTAAATAATCTATTTAATATATTTCTTCACTAAATAAGCTTTTAAATATTTAAATAATTGTCTAATTATTTAATTATATAAAAATAAATTAATAAATAAAAAAATATAGTAACATTATTATGATAATCATAATAACGTTGAGATGGTACTTTTGAGAAGTAAAGTTTTGGAATTTAAATTGTTCTTACTTTACACTTATACCCATGGCCAATGGACTGGAGCAGGACTTCTTCTTTCTTCTATCTTTGTTTATCTCTCCATTCTCTTCTCTCTTCTTCTGTCTTCGTTTCACTTTCCATTTTTTTGTGACTGGGGGCTAGGCTCGACATGTTTGTGTTGATAACGTGTTGTGAGATGAGAGAAAGAGAGAGCGATCAAACATGCCCCACCCTAAAGGGGTCATATATTATTTATAGGATAAATTTACTTAATGCCTAAACAATCTATGAAAAATCCTAATCCATATGAGAGATCCGATGATGGTTAGCCATCCGGTCGAACGATCTTATAATAGTTGTAATATTTTAAATTTTCTTAAAGAAAAATATAAATTATTTTTTAAGCAAAAAATTCAGGTGTGCCTCATCTTCCTTCTATACTTAATATTATTTATTTTATTTAATTAGTTTAATAAATTAAATAGTTAAATAATTAAATAATTAAATAAATATTTATTTATCTATATAATTAAATAATTAAATAATTTATATATTATTTAAATATTAAAATAAATTAATATTTATTTGATTATTTAAAAAAATATTAAGTTATTTAAAAAAATATTTTATTACTTATATATTAAAATAAATAACTTATTATTTAAATAATAAGTAAATAATAATTGAATTATTATTTTATTTTATTAGTTTATAAAATCAATAATTTTTTTTTTATTTCAATTAAAGTTTTATAGTTTTCTAAATTAATTTTTTAATTATTTAATTATATAATAATATATTTAAATTATTATTTATTTAACTATGAAATTATTTAATAATTAAATTATTTATTTTTATAAATAAATAACTTATTGAATATATTTTATCACTATATAAGTTTTTAAATATTTAAATAATTAACTAATTAGTTAGTTAATTAAAATAAAAATAATAATTAAAGAAATAACTAAAAAAATAAATTAATAAATTAATTATGTAATTATATAATTATTTTTTTATTTAATAATTTGATTAAATAATAAATAAAATAATAAATTAATTAAATAAATAAAATAATAAATTTGATTAAATAAATATAGAATTAAATAAATAAAAAAATTAATTAGTTTACTAAAAACTTAATTATTAAATTATTTAAACTATTAAATTATTTAATTTATTTAATAATTAAATAAATAATAAATTTAATTAAGAAAAAATATGGTAACATTAATATGATAATCATAATAAAGTTTAGATAGTAGTATTAAGATGTGGAGTTTTGGAATTTAAATTCTTTCTTAGTTCATGCCTATACCCGTGGCCAATGGACTGGAGCAGGATTTCTTCTCTCTTTATTTATCTCTCCGTTCTCTTATCTTTTTTTTTTCTATCTTCTGTCTTCTTTTCTCCCTTCGTTTTCTTATGACTGGTCGGCTGGGCTTGACATGTTCGTGCTGATAACGTGTTGTGTGATGGGAGAAAGAGAGAGCTGTCAAACGTGCCCCACCCTAAAGGGGTTGTATATTCGTACGATCCATTCTAATTCATTCGTACGGATATAGCCATTCTAATTCATTCGTACGGATGTAACCATTCTAATTCATTCGTACGATATATCCAATTTAATTCATTCGTATGATATATTCTAATTTATTCGTACGAATGAATGTAGTCATTCTAATTCATTCGTACGAACTATTCTAATTAATTTATACGATCCATTTTAATTCATTCGTTCGAAGGTATCTATTCTAATTTATTTGTTCGAATATAGCCATTCTAATTCATTCGTACGAACGAATGTAGCCATTGTAATTCATTCGTACGACCCATTCTAATTCATTCGTATGATCCATTCTAATTCATTCGTACGAATGTAGCCATTCTAATTCATTTGTACGATCTATTCTAATTCGTACGAATTTAGCCATTCTAATTTATTCGTACGAGCTATTCTAATTCATTCATACGACCCATTCTAATTCATTCGTACGATCCATTGTAATTCATTTGTATGAACGAATGTAGCCATTCTAATTCATTCGTACGTACGAATGAATTAGAATGGCTATATTACTACGAATAAATTAGAATGGCTACATTCGTACGAATGAATTAGAATGGATCATACGAATTAATTAGAATGGCTATATTCCTACGAATGAATTAGAATGGATCGTATGAATGAATTAGAATGGCTATATTCGTTCGTACAAATGAATTAGAATGGATCGTATGAATGAATTAGAATGGCTACATTCGTATGAATGAATTAGAATGGATCGTACGAATTAATTAGAATGGATCGTACAAATGAATTAGAATGGCTATATTCGTACGAATAAATTAGAATGGATCGTACGAATGAATTAGAATAGCTCTTACGAATGAATTACAATGGCTATATTCGTTCGTACGAATGAATTAGAATGGCTACATTCGTTCATACGAATGAATTAGAATGGATCGTACGAATGAATTAGAATGAATAATACGAATGAATTAGAATAGCTCGTACGAATGAATTAAAATGGATCATACGAATTTATTAGAATAGCTCTTACGAATAAATTACAATAGCTATATTCGTTTTTACGAATGAAATAGAATTACTACATTCGTACGTATGAATTACAATGGCTCTTACGAATGAATTAGAATGGATACATCTGTATGAATAAATTAGAATAGCTACATTCGTACGAATAAATTAGAATGGATCGTATAAATAAATTAGAATAGATCATACAAATGAATTAGAATGGCTACATTCATACGAATGAATTAGAATAGATCGTATGAATGAATTAGAATAGCTCGTACAAATGAATTACAATGGCTACATTCATACGAATGAATTAGAATGGATCGTACGAATGAATTAGAATCGCCATATTCGTATGAATGAATTAGAATTGGTACATTCATACGAATGAATTAGAATAGCTATATTCGTACAAATGGATTATAATGGATCGTACGAATGAATTAGAATAGATACATTCTTACGAATGAATTAGAATGGCTACATTCATACGAATGAATTAGAATGGATCGTACGAATGAATTAGAATGTCTACATTCGTACAAATGAGTTATAATGTCTACATTCGTTCTTACGAATGAAATAGAATTACTACATTCTATATTTGAATTACAATGGCTCTTACGAATGAATTAGAATGGCTCGTACGAATGAATTAGAATGGATCGTACGAATAAATTAGAATGGCTCGTACGAATGAATTAGAATGGATCGTACGAAGGAATTAGAATGGCTAGATTCGTACATACGAATGAATTAGATTGGATCGTATAAATAAATTAGAATGGATCGTACGAATAAATTAGAATGGTTATATTCGTACGAATGAATTAGAATGGATCATACAAAAGAATTTGAATGGCTATATTCGTACGAATGAATGAGAATGGCTACATTCGTACGAATGAATTAGAATTGCCACATCCGTACGAATGAATCAGAATGGCTACATTCATACGAATGAATTAGAATGGATCGTACGAATGAATTAGAATATCTACATTCGTACAAATGTTTTATAATGGCTACATTCCTTCGTATGAATGAATTAGAATGGCTACATTCATTCGCACAAATGAATTAGAATGGATCATACGAATGAATTAGAATAGATCGTACAAATGAATTAGAATAGCTCATAAGAACGAATTAGAATGGATTGTACGAATGAATTAGAATAGCTAAATTCATACGACTGAATTAGTATGGATCGTACGAATGAATTAGAATGGGTCATACGAATGAATTAGAATGGATCGTACGAATGAATAAGAATGGACATATTCATACGAATGAATTAGAATGGATCGTATGAATGAATTAGAATGGCTCTTACAAATGAATTACAATGGCTACATTCGTTCGTACGAATGAATACCTTCTAATTCATTCATACGATCCATTCTAATTCATTCGTACGTTATATCTATTATAATTCATTCGTACGATTCATTCTAATTCATTCGTATGAAAATAGCCATTCTAATACATTTGTACGAATATAGCCATTTTAATTCTTTCATACGAATGAATTAGAATGGATCGTACGAATGAATTACAATGGTTACATTCGTTCGTATGAATGAATTAGATTGGCTACATTTGTTCGTACGAATGAATTAGAATGGATCGTGTGAATGAATTAGAATAGATCATACGAATGAATTAGAATGGTTCGTACAAATGAATTCGAATGGCTCTTACGAATGAATTACAATGGCTACATTCGTTTATACAAATGAATTAAAATGGATCATACGAATGAATTACAATGGCTCTTACGAATGAATTAGAATGGCTATATTCGTACGAATGAATTAGAATGGATCGTACGAATAAATTAGAATGGATCGTATGAATGAATTAGAATGGATCATAGGAATGAATTAGAATGTCTACATTCATGCGTATGAATTAGAATGGCTACATTTGTACGAATGAATTAGAATGGATACATCGTACGAATTAATTAGAATGGCTCTTACGAATGAATTAAAATGGCTATATTCGTTCTTGCGAATGAATTAGAATTGCTCTTACGAATAAATTACAATATCTACATTCGTTCATGCGAACGAATTAGAATGGCTCTTACTAATGAATTACAATGGCTACATTCGATCATACGAATGAATTAGAATGGCTTCATTCGTACGAATGAATAAGAATGGCTCATACGAATGAATTAGAATAGATCATAGGAATGAATTAGAATGGCAACATTCGTGTGAAAGAATTAGAATGACTACATTCATGCTATTGAATTAGAATGGCTATATTTGTTCATACAAATGAATTAGAATGGCTACATTTGTACAGATGAATTAGAATGGGCCGCAAGAAAGAATTTGAATGGATATATTCATGCGAAAGAATTAGAATGGCTACATTCGTACGAATGAATTAGAATAAATCGTACGAATGAATTAGAATGGATACATCTATACGAATATAGCTATTCTAATTCTTTCTTACGGCCCATTCTAATTCATCCATATGAATATAGCCATTCTAATTCATTTGTATGAACGAATTTATCCATTCTAATTCATTCATACGAGCTATTCTAATTCATTCGTACGATCCATTCTAATTAATTCGTACAAATATAGCCATTCGAATTCATTCATATGAGCTAGTCTAATTCATTCATACGATCCATTCTAATTCATTCGTAAGAGCCTTTCTAATTCATTCGTACGATCCATTCTAATTAATTCATACGATCCATTCTAATTCATTCGTACGAATATATCTATTCTAATTCATTCATACGATCTATTCTAATTTATTCGTACGATCCATTCTAATTCATTCGAAAGAATATAGCCATTCTAATTCATTCGTATGAACGAATATAACGAATATAGCCATTCTAGTTCATTAATACGAATATATCCATTCTAATTCATTCGTTCGAATGTAGCCATTCTAATTCATTCGTACGGATGTAGCCATTCTAATTCATTCACACGATCCATTCTAATTTATTCGTATGAATATAGCCATTCTAATTCATTTGTACATACGAATGTAGCCATTCTAATTTATTCGTACGATCAATTCTAATTCATTCGTTCGAATGTAGCCATTCTAATTCATTCGTAAGAATGTATCTATTCTAATTTATTCGTACGATCCATTCTAATTCATTCATATGATCGTAGCCAATCTAATTCACTCGTACGATCCATTCTAATTCATTCGTACGATCCATTCGAATTAATTCGTATGAGCTATTATAATTCATTCGTACGATCCATTCTAATTCCTTCGTACAATCCATTCTAATTCATTCCTACGAATGAATGTAGCCATTCTAATTCATTCGTACGAACAAATGTAGCCATTGTAATTCATTTGTAAGAGCCATTCTAATTCATTCGTATGATCCAATCTAATTCATTCGTATGATCCATTCTAATTCATTCGTACGACCTATTATAATTTATTCGTATGATCCATTCTGATTCAGTCGTACGAATGAAGCCATTCTAATTTATTCGTACGAGCTATTCTAATTCATTCGTATGATCCATTCTAATTCATTGGTAAGAATGTAGCTATTCTAATTCATTCTTATGAATGTAGCCATTCTAATTCATTCGTACGAATATTGCCATTCTAATACATTCGTACGAGCTATTCTTATTCATTCGTCGATCCATTCTAATTTATTCGTACGATCCATTCTAATTCATTCATACGAATATAGCCATTCTAATTCATTCATACGATCCGTTCTAATTTATTCGTACGAGCTATTCTAATTCATTCGTATAATCCATTCTAATTCATTCGCACGATCCATTCTAATTCATTTGTACGATCCGCTCTAATTCATTCGTACGAATATATTTATTCTAATTCATTCGTACGAATGTAGCCATTCTAATTTATTCGGACGAATATAGCTATTTTAATTCATTCGTACGAACTATTCTAATTTATTCCTATGATCCATTCTAATTCATTTGTACGATCCATTCTAATTCATTCGTACGAATATAGGCATTCTAATTCATTCATACGAGCTATTATAATTCATTCGTACGATCCATTCTAATTCATTTGTACGAATGTAGCCATTCTAATTCATTCATACGATGTATCCATTGTAATTCATTCGTACGATCCATTCTAATTTATTTGTACGATCCATTCTAATTCATTCGTACGATCATAGCCATTCTAATTCATTCGTATGATCCATTATAATTCATTCGTCCGAGCTATTCTAAATTCATTCATACGATCCATTCTAATTCATTAGTACAATCCATTCTAAATCATTCGTACGATCCATTCTAATTCATTCGTACGAATGTAGCCATTCTAATTCATTCGTACAATCCATTCTAATTCATTCGTATGATCCATTCTAATTCATTTGTAAGAATGTATCTATTCTAATTTATTTGTACGATCACTTCTAATTCGTTCGTACGATCCATTCTAATTCATTCATACGAATGTATCCATTCTAATTCATTCGTACGATGTATCCATTCTAATTCATTCGTACCATCCATTCTAATTCATTTGTACGAAAGAATATAGCCATTCTAATTCATTCGTAAGATTGTATCTATTCTAATTCATTCGTACGATCCATTCTAATTCTTTCATACGATCAATTATAATTCATTCGTACGAGCTATTCTAATTCATTTGTACGATCCATTCTAATTCATTCGCACGATCCATTTTAATTCATTCGTACGAATGTAGCCATTCTAATTCATTCGTACGAATGTACCTATTCTAATTCATTCGTACAATCCATTCTAATTCATTCGTACAATCCATTCTAATTCATTCATACGATCGTAGCCATTCTAATTCATTCGTACGAATGTAGCCATTCTAATTCATTCGTACGAGCTATTCTAATTCATTCGTACGAACGTAGCAATTTTAATTCATTCGTACGAGCTATTCTAATTCATTCGCATGATCTATTTTGAATGAATAAGAATGGCTACATTCATTCGTATGGATCGAACGAATAAATTAAAATAGATACATTTGTGCGAATGAGTTAGAATGGATCATATGAATGAATTAGAATGGATGGTACGAATGATTAGAATGGATCGTATGAATGAATTAGAATGGATCATATGAATGAATTAGAATGGATCATAGGAATGAATTATAATGGATACATTCGTGCGAATGAATTAGAATGGATCGTACGAATGAATTAGAATGGATCGTACGAATGAATTAGAATGGATACATTCGTGCGAATGAATTTGAATGGATCGTACGAATGAATTAGAATGGATACATTCGTGCGAATGAGTTAGAATGGAACGTACGAATGAATTATAATGGATACATTCGTGCGAATGAATTAGAATGGATCGTACGAATGAATTAGAATGGATACATTCGTGCGAATGAATTAGAATGGATCGTACGAATGAATTAGAATGGATTCATTCGTGCGAATGAATTAGAATGGATCGTATGAATGAATTAGAATGGATCGTACAAATGAATTAGAATGGATCCATTCTATTTCATTCGTACGATCCATTCTAATTCATTCGTACGATTCATTCTAATTCATTCGTACAATCCATTCTAATTCATTCGTACGATCCATTCTAATTCATTCGTACAATCTATTCTAATTCATTCCCACGAATGTATCCATTCTAATTCATTCGTACGATCCATTCATATAGAATGAATCCATTCTAATTAGAATGGATACATTCGTGTGAATGAATTAGAATGGATCGTACGAATGAATTAGAATAGATCATACAAATGAATTAGAATGGATCGTACGAATGAATTAGAGTGGATACATTCGTATGAATGAATTAGAAAGGATCGTACGAATGAATTAGAATGAATACATTCGTGCGAATGAAATAGAATGGATCATACGAATGAATTAGTATGGAACGTACGAATGAATTAGAATGGATACATTTGTATGAATGAATTAGCATGGATCGTACGAATGAATTAGAATGGATATATTCGTGCGAATGAATTAGAATAGATCATATGAATGGATTAGAATGGATCGTTCGAATGAATTAGATAGATACATTCATGTGAATGAATTGGAATGGATCGTACGAATGAATTAGAATGGATCACACGAATGAATTAGAATGGATACTTTCGTACAAATGAATTAGAATGGATCGTATGAATGAATTAGAATGGATCGTATGATTGAATAAGAATGGATACATTTGTGCGAATTAATTAGAATGGATCGTACGAATGAATTAGAATGGATCGTACTAATGAATTAGAATGGATACATTTGTGAAATAAATTAGAATGGATCGTACGAATTAAACAGAATGGATCATACGAATGGATACATTCGTGCGAATGAATTAGAATGGATCGTACGAATGAATTAGAATGGATCGTACGAATGTGTTAGAATGGATACATTTGTGTGAATGAATTAGAATGGATCATATGAATGAATTAGAATGGATGGTACAAATTAATTAGAATGGATCGTACGAATGAATTAGAATGCTATTCGTGCGAATGAATTAGAATGGATCATACGAATGATTTAAAATGGATCGTACGAATATATTAGAATGTATTGTACGACTGAATTAGAATGGATACATTCGTGTGAATGAATTAGAATGGATTGTACGAATGAATTAGAATAGATCGTACGAATGAATTAGAATGGATTATGCGAATGAATTACAATGGATCATACGAATGAATTAGAATGGATTGTACGAATGAATTAGAATGGATACATTCATGCGAATGAATTAGAATTGATTGTACAAATAAATTAGAATAGATTGTACGAATGAATTAGAATGGATCTTATGAATGAAATAGAATGGCTACATTCGTTCGTGCGAATGAATTAGATTGGATCATACGAATAAATTAGAATGGATCGTACTAATGAATTAGAATGGATCGTACGAACGAATTAGAATGGATACATTCGTGCAAATGAATTAGAATGGGTCGTACGAATGAATTAGAATGGATCATACGAATGAATTAGAATGGATACATTCGTGCGAATGAATTAGAATGGATGGTACGAATGAATTTCAATGGATCGTACGAATGAATTAGATGTATCCATTCTAATTCATTCATACGATCCATTATAATTCATTCGTACGATCCATTCTAATTCTTTCGCACGAATGTATCCATTCTAATTCAATCGTACGATCCATTCTTATTCATTCGTACGATCTATTCAAATTCATTCGCACGAATGTATCCATTCTAATTCATTCGAATGATCCATTCTAATTCATTCATACGATCTATTCTAATTCATTCGCACGAATGTATCCATTCTAATTCATTCGTACGATCCATTCTAATTCATTCGTATGATCCATTCTAATTCATTCATACGATCCATTCGAATTCATTCGCACGAATGTATCCATTCTATTTAATTTGTACGATACATTCTAATTTATTCGCACGGATCGTACGAATGAATTAGAATAGATCGAACGAATGAATTAGAATAGATCGTGCGAATGAATTAGAATGGATACATTCGTGCGAATGAATTAGATTGGATCATACGAATGAATTAGAATGGATCGTACGAATGTATTAGAATGGATCATACGAATGAATTAGAATGGATCGTATGAATGAATTAGAATAGATTATACGAATGAATTAGAATGGATTGTATGAATGAATTAGAACGGATCGTACTAATGAATTAGAATGGATATATTCATGCGAATGAATTAGAATGGATCGTACGAATGACTTAGAATGGATCATACGAATGAATTAGAATGAATCATACGAATGTATCCATTTTAATTTATTCGTACGAATGTATCCATTCTAATTCATTCGTACGATCCATTCTAATTCATTCGTACGATCCATTCTAATTCATTCGCACGAATGTATCCATTCTAATTCATTCATATGATCCATTCTAATTCATTCGCATGAATATATCCATTCTAATTCATTCATACGATCCTTTCTTATTCATTCGTACGATCCACTCTAATTCATTCGCACGAATATATCCATTCTAATTCATTCGTACGATCCAGTCTAAGTCATTCATACGATCCATTCTAATTCATTCGCACGAATGTATCCATTCTAATTTATTCGTACGATCCATTCTATTATACGATCCATACTAATTTATTCGTACAATCCATTCTAATTCATTCGTGTAATCCGTTGTAATTCATTTGTACAATGTATCAGAATGGATCGATACATTTGTGCGAATGAATTTGAATGGATCGTACGAATGAATTAGAATGGATCGTACGAATGTATCCATTCTAATTCATTCATACGATCCATTCTAATTGATTCGCACGAATGTATCCATTTTAATTCATTCGTACGATTCATTCTAATTCATTCGTATGATTGATTCTAATTCATTCGTACGATCTACGAATGAATTAGAATGGATCGTACGAATGAATTACAATAGATTGTACGAATGAATTAGAATGGGCCGTACGATCCATTCTAATTCATTCGTATGAATGTATCCATTCTAATTCATTCGTACGATCCATTCTAATTCATTCGCCCGAATGTATCCATTCTAATTCATTCATACGATCCATTCTAATTCATTCGTATGATCCATTCTAATTCATTCGCACGAATGTATCCATTCTAATTCATTCTTACAATCCATTCTAATTCATTCGTGCGATCTATTCTAATCCATTCGTATGATCCATTCTAATTCATTCGCACGATCCATTCTAATTAATTTGTACGATCCATTATAATTCATTCGTACGACCCATTCTAATTCATTTGTACGAATGTATCCATTCTAGTTCATTCATACGATCCATTATAATTTATTCGTACGATCCATTCTAATACATTCGCACGAATGTATCCAGATTCATTCGTACGAATGAATTATAATGGATCGTACGAAAGAATTAGAATGGATCGTACGAATGAATTAGAATGGATCGTACGAATGAAATAGAATGGATCATACGAATGAATTAGAATGGATACATTCGTACTCCATTATAATTCATTCATACGATCTATTCTAATTCATTCGCATGAATGTATCCATTCTAATTCATTCGTACGATCCATTCTAATTCGTTCGTACGTTCCATTCGAATTCATTCGGACGAATGTATCCATTCTAATTCATTCGCACAAATGTATCCATTCTAATTCATTCGCACGAATGCATTAGAATGGATCGTACGAATGAATTAGAATGTATACATTCGTGCGAATGAATTAGAATGGATCGTACGAATGAATTAGAATGGATCGTGCGAATGAATTAGTATGGATCGTACGAATGAATTAGAATGGATACATTCGTGCGAATGAATTTGAATGGATCGTTTAAATAAATTAGAATGAGTCGTACAAAGGAATTAGAATGGATCGTACGAATGAATTAGAATGGATCGTACGATTAGAATGGATCGTGCGAATAAATTAGAATGGATCATACGAATGAATTAGAATGGATACATTCATTCAAATGAATTAGAATGGATCGTATGAATGAATTAGAAAGGATCGTACAAATGAATTAGAATAGATCGTGCGAATGAATTAGAATGGATCGTAGGAATGAAATAGAATGGATACATGCGAATGAATTAGAATGGATCGTATGAATGAATTAGAATGGATAGATTCTTGCGAATGAATTAGAATGGATCGTATGAATGAATAGAATGGATCGTACGAATGAATTAGAATGGATCGTACGAATGAATTAGAATTGATCGTTCGAAAGAATTAGAATGGAACGTATGAATGAATTAGAATGGATACATTCGTGCGAATGAATTAGAATGTATCGTAAGAATGAATTAGAATGGATCGTACGAATGAATTAGAATGGATATAATCATGCGAATGAATTAGAATGGATCGTACGAATGAATTAGACTGGATCTGCGAATGAATTAGAATGGATCGTACGAATGAATTAGAATGTATCGTATGAATGAATTATAATGGATCGTATGAATAAATTAGAATGGATATATTCGTACGAATGATTTAAAATGGACCGTACGATTGTATTAGAATGGATCGTACGAATGAATTAGAATGGATACATTCGTGCGAATGAATTAGAATAGATCATACAAATGAATTAGAATGGATCATATGAATGAATTAGAATGGATCGCACGAATGTATTAGAATGGATTGTACGAATGAATTTGAATGGATCGTGCGAATAAATTACAATGGATCATACGAATGATTTAGAATGGATACATTCGTGCGAATGAATTAGAATGGATCATACAAATGAATTAGAATGAATCGTACGAATTAATTTGAATGGATAGTATGAATGAATTAGAATGGATAGTGCGAATGAATTAGAATGGATCGTACGAATGAATTAGAATGGATACATTTGTGCGAATGAATTAGAATGGATCATACAAAACAATTAGAATGGATCGTACGAATGAACTAGAATTGATCGTGTGAATGAGTTAGAATGGATCGTACGAATGAATTAGAATGGATACATTCTTGCGAATGAATTAGAATGGATATTACGAATGAATAGAATGGATCGTACGAATGAATGAGAATGGATCATACGAATGAATTAGAAGGGATACATTGATGTGAATGAATTTGAATGGATCGTACGAATGAATTAGAATGGATCGCACGAATGAATTAGAATGGATCGTGCGAAAGATTTAGAATGGATCGTACGAATGAATTAGAATGGATTCATTCGTGCGAATGAATTAGAATGGATCGTAAGACTGAATTAGAATGGATCGACCGAATGAATTAGAAGTGATACAATCATGTGAATGAATTAGAATGGATCGTATGAATGAATTAGAATGAATCATGCGAATGAATTAGAATGGATCATACGAATGAATGAGAATGGATACATTCGTGCGAATGAATTAGAATGGATCGTACGAATGAATTAGAATGGATTGTACGAATGAATTAGAGTGGATCGTGCGAATAAATTTGAATAAATCGTACGAATGAATTCGAATGGATACATTCGTGCGAATGAATTCAAATGGTTCATATGAATAAATTAGAATGAATCGTACGAATGAATTAGAATGGATCATGCGAATGAATTAGAATGGAACGTACAAATGAATTAGAATGGATACATTCGTGCGAAAGAATTAAAATGGATCGTACGAATGAATTAGAATGGATCGTACGAATGACTTAGAATGGATCGTGCGAATGAATTAGAATGGATCGTACGAATGAATTTGAATGGTTACCTTCGTGCGAATGAATTGAATGGATCGTACGAATGAATTAGAATGGATCGTACGAATGATATAGAATGGATCGTATGGATGAATTAGAATGGATCGTGCGAATGAATTACAATGGATCGTACGAATGAATTAGCATTGATATATTCGTGCGAATGAATTAGAATGGATCATACGAATGAATTTGAATGGATCGTACGAATGAATTAGAATGGATCATGCGAATGGATTAGAATGGATACATTCGTGCGAATGAATTAAAATAGATCGTACGATTGTATTAGAATGGATCGTACGAATGAATTAGTGTGGATCGTACTAATAAAATAGAATGGATATATTCGTGCGAATGAATTAGAACAGATCGTACGAATGAATTAGAATGGATCGTACGAATGAATTAGAATGGATTGTGCGAATGAATTAGAATGTAACATACAAATGAGTTAAAATGGATATATTTGGGCGAATGAATTAGAATGGATCATACAAATGAATTAGATTGGATCGTACGAATGAATAAGAATGGATCTTACATAATAGATCGTGCGAATGAATTAGAATGGATCGTACGAATGAATTAGAATGGATCCATTCGTGTGAATGAATTAGAATGGATCGTACGAATGAATTAGAATGGATCGTATGAATGAATTAGAATGGATCGTATGAAGAATAAGAATGGATCGTACGAATGAATTAGAATGGTTCATACGAATAAATTAGAAAGGATCGTACGAAAAAATCAGAATGGATACATTCGTGCGAATGAATTAGAATGGATCGTATGAATAAATTAGAATGGATCGTACGAATGAATTAGAATTGATTGTATGAATGAATCAGAATGGATCATGCGGATGAAGTAGAATGGATCGTACGAATGAATTAGAATGGATCGTACGAATGAATTAGAATGGATCATATGAATGAATTAGAATGGATCGTGCTAATGAATTAGAATGGATCGTACGAATGAATTAGAATGGATACATTCGTGCAAAAGAATTAGAATGGATCCTACTAATGAATTAGAATGGATCGTACGAATGAATTAGAATGGATATATTCGTGCGATTGAATTAAAATGGATCTTACGATTGTATTAGAATGGATCGTACGAATGAATTAGTATGGATCGTACGAATGAAATAGAATGAATACATTCGTGCGAATGAATTAGAATGGATCGTACGAATGAATTAGAATGGATCAATTCGTGTAAATGAATTAGAATGGATCGTACGAATGAATTAGAATGGATCGTACGAATGAATTAGAATGGATCGTGCGTATGAATTAGAATGGATCGTACGAATGAATTAGAATGGATACATTCGTGTGAATGAATCAGAATGGATCGTACGAATAAATTAGTATGGATCGTACGAATGAATTAGAATGGATCGTACGAATGAATTAGAATGGATACATTCATGCGAATGAATTAGAATGGATCATATGAATGAATTAGTGTGGATCATACGAATGAATTAAAATGGATCCTGCGAATGAATTAGAATGGATCGTACGAATGAATTAGAATAGATACATTCGTGTGATTAATTAAAATGGATCGTACGAATGAATTAGAATAAATCGTACGAATGAATTAGAATGGATCGTGTTAATGAATTAGAATGGATCGTACGAATGAATTAGAATGGATCGTGCGAATGAATTGGAATGGATCATACAAATAAATTAGAATGGATACATTTGTGCGAATGAATTAGAATGGATCGTACGAATGAATTAGAATGGATCATACTAATGAATTAGAATGGATACATTCATGCAAAGAATTAGAATGGATCGTACGAATGAATTAGAATGGATCGTACGAATGAATTAGAATAGATCGTGCGAATAAACTAGAATGTATCGTACGAATGAATTAGAATGGATACAATCGTGCGAATGAATTAGAATGGATCGACGAATGAATTAGAATGGATCGTACGAATGAATTAGAATGGATACATTCGTGCGAATGAATTAGAATGGATCGTACGAATGAATTAGAATGGATCGTAGGAATGAAATAGAATGGATACATTCGTGCAAATGAATTAGAATGGATCGTACGAATGAATTTGAATGGATCGTATGAACAAATTAGAATGGATCGTACGCATGATTTAGAATGGATCATGCGAATGAATTAGAATGGATTGTACGAATGAATTATAATGGATACATTTGTACGAATGAATTAGAATGGATCGTACGAATGAATTAGAATGGATCTTACGAATGAATTAGAATGGATCATATGAATGATTTAGAATGGATCGTGCGAATGAATTAGAATGGATCGTACGAATGAATTAGAATGGATGCATTCGTGCAAATGAATTAGAATGGATCATATGAATGAATTAGAATGGATCATACGAAGGAATTAGAATGGATCGTATGAATGAATCAGAATAGATACATTCGTGCGAATGAATTAGAATGTATCGTTTGAATGAATTAGATAGGATCATACGAATGAATTCGAACGGATCGTACGAATGAATTAGAACGGATCGTGCGAATGAACTAGAATGGATCGTACGAATGAATTAGAATGGATACATTCATGCGAATGAGTTAGAATGGATCGTACGAATGAATTAGAATGGATCGTACGAATGAATTAGAATAGATCATACGAATGAATTATAATGGATCGTGCTAATGAATTAGAATGGATCGTATGAAAGTATTAGAATTGATACATTAGTGCAAAAGAATAAAATTGATTGTATGAATGAATTGGAATGGATCGTACAAATGAATTAGAATAGATCGTATGAATGAATTAGAATAGATCGTACGAATTAATTAGAATGGATCATGTGAATGAATTAGAATGGATCGTATGAATGAATTTATAATGGATACATTCGTGCGAATGAATTAGAATGGATAGTACGAATGAATTAGAATGGATCGTACGAATGAATTTGAATGGATCGTACGAATTATTTAGAATGGATCGTGCAAATGAATTAGAATGGATCATACAAATGAATTAGAATGGATACATTCGTAGGAATGAATTAGAATATATTGTACGAATGAATTATAATGGATCGTACGAATGAATTAAATGGATATATTTGTGTGAATGAAATAGAATGGATCGTATGAATGAATTAGAATGGATCATACGAATGAATTAGAATGGATACATTCGTGCAAATGAATTAGAATGGATCGTGCGATTGAATTAGAATGGATTGTGCGAATGAATTAGATTGGATCGTACGAATGAATTAAAATGGATACATTCGTGCGAATGAATGAGAATGGTTCGTATGGATGAATTAGAAAGGATCGTATGAATGAATTAGAATGGATCGTCTGAATGAATTAGAATGGATAATACAAAATAATTGGAATGGATCGTGCGAATGAATTAGAATGGATCGTACGAAAGAATTAGAATGGATTCATTTGTGCAAAAGAATTAGAATGGATCGTACGAATGAATTAGAATGGATCGTACGAATAAATTAGAATGGATTGTACGTATGACTTAGAATGATCGTGCGAATGAATTAGAATGGATTGTACGAATGAATTAGATTGATATATTTGTGCGAATAAATTAGAATGGATTGTATGAATGTATTAGAATGGATCGTACGAATGAATTAGAATGGATTGTGCGAATGAATTATAATGGACCGTGCGAATGAATTAGAATGGATCATACGAATAAATTAGAATGGATCATACGAATAAATTAGAATTGATTGTACGAATGAATTAGAATGGATCGTGCGGATGAATTAGAATGGATTGTACGAATGAATTAGAATGGAATATTTTTCCGAATTAATTAGAATGGATCATACGAATGAATTTGAATGGATCGTATGAATAAATTAGAATGGATCGTACGAACGAATTAGAACGGATCATGCGAATGAATTAGAATGGATCGTACAAATGAATTAGAATGGATACATTCGTGCGAATGAATTAGAACGGATCGTACGAATGAATTAGAATGGATCGTAGAAATGAAATAGAATTCATCGTACGAATGAATTAGAATGGGTCGTGCGAATAAGTTAGAATGGATCGTACGAATGAATTAGAATGGATACATTCATGCGAATGAATTAGAATGAATCATACGAATGAATTAGAATGGATCGTACGAATTAATTAGAATGGATCGTACGAATAAATTTGAGTGGATTATACGAATGAATTAGAATGGATCGTGCGAATGAATTAGAATGGATTGTACGAATGAATTAGAATGGATACATTCGTGCGAATGAATTAGAATGGATCGTACGAATGAATTAGAATGGATTGTACGAATGAATTAGAATGGATCATACGAATGAATTAGAATGGATCGTGCGAATGAATTAGAATGGATCGTACGAAAGAATTAGAATGGATCGTGCGAATGAATTAGAATGGATCGTACGAAAGAATTAGAATGGATCATATACGAATGAATTAGAAAGGATCATACGATTGAATTAGAATGGATCGTAGGAATAAATTAGAATGGATCGTGCGAATGAGTTAGAAAGGATCGTACGAATGAATTAGAATGGATCGTACGAATGAATTAGAATGGATCGTACAAATGAATTAGAATGGATCGTGCGAATGAATTAGAATTGATTGTACGAATGAATTAAAATGGATACATTCATGCAAATGAATTAGAATGGATCGTACGAATGAATTAGAATGGATCGTACGAATGAATTAGAATGGATTTTGCGAATGAATTAGAATGGATCGAACGAATGAATTAAAATGGATACATATGTGCGAATGAATTAGAATGGACACATTCGTGCGAATGAATTAGAATGGATCGTACAAATGAATTAGAATGGATCGTACGAATGAATTAGAATGGATCGTATGAATGAATTAGAATAGATAGTACAAATGAATTGGAATGGATCGTGCGAATGATTTAGAAGGGATCGTTCGAAAGAATTAGAATGGATACATTCGTGCGAAGGAATTAGAATGGATCGTACGAATGAATTATAATGGATCGTACGAATAAATTAGAATGGATTGGACGTATGACTTAGAATGGATCGTGCGAATGAATTAGAATGGATCGTACAAATGAATTAGATTGAATACATTCGTGCGAATTAATTAGAATGGATCGTTTGAATGAATTAGAATGGATCGTACGAATAAATTGGAATGGATTGTACGAATGAATTAGAATGGATCGTGCGAATGAATTTGAATGGATCGTACGAATGAATTAGAATGGATACATTTGTGCGAATGAATTAGAACGGATCGTACGAATGAATTAGAATGGATCATACGAATGAATTAGAATGGATTGTAGGAATGAAATAGAATTGATCGTACAAATCAATTAGAATGGATCGTGCGAATGAATTAGAATGTATCATACGAATGAATTAGAATGGATACATTCATGCGAATGAATTAGAATGGATCGTACGAATGAATTAGAATGGATCGTATGAATTAAATAGAATGGATCATACGAATGAATTAGAATGGATCGTACGAATGAATTAGATAAATCGTGCGAATGAATTAGAATGGATCGTACGAATGAATTAGAATGGATATATTCGTGCGAATGAACAAGAATGTATCGTACTAATGAATTAGAATGGACCGTACGAATAAATTAGAATGGACCGTACGAATGAATTAGAATGGATCGTACGAATGAATTAGAATGGATACATTTGTGCGAATAAATTAAAATGGATCATACGAATGAATTAGAATGGATCGTACGATTGAATTAGAATGGATCGTAGGAATAAATTAGAATAGTTCGTGTGAATGAACGGAATGGATCATACGAATGAATTAGAATGGATCGTACGAATGAATTAGAATGGGTCGTACGAATAAATTGGAATGGATACATTCATGTGAATGAATTAGGATGGATCGTATGAATGAATTAGAATGGATCGTACGAATAAATTAGAATGGATCATGCGAATGAATTAGAATGGATCGTACGAATAAATTAGAATGGATTCATTCATGCTAATGAATTAGAATGGATCGTACGAATGCATTAGAATGGATCATACGAATGAATTAGAATGGATCATGCGAATGAAATAGAATATATCGTACGAATGAATTAGAATGGATACATTCGTGCGAATGAATAAGAATGGATCATGCGAATGAATTAGAATGGATTGTGCGAATGAATTAGAATAAATACATTCGTGCGAATGAATTAGAATGGATTGTACGAATGAATTAGAATGGATCATACGAATGAGTTTGAATGGATCGTGCGATTGAATTAGAATGGATCGTACGAATGAATTAGAATGATACATTCGTGCGAATGAATTAGAATGGATCGTATGAATGAATTAGAATGGATCGTACGAATGAATTAGATGGATCGTGCGAATGAATTAGAATGGATTGTAAGAATTAATTAGAATGGATAAATTCGTGCGAATGAATTATAATGGATCGTACGAATGAATTAGAATGGATCATACGAATGGATTAGAATGGAACATATGAATGAATAAGAATGGATCGTGCGAATGAATTAGAATGGATCGTACAAATGAATTAGAATGGATACATTCGTGTGAATAAATTAGAATGGATTGTACAAATGAATTTGAATGAATCGTGCGAGTGAATTATAATAGATCATACGAATGAATTAGAGTGGATCGTGCGAATGAATTAGAATGGATCGTACGAATGAATTAGAACGGATCGTACGAATGAATTTGAATGTTTCGTACGAATGAATTAGAATGGATCGTACGAATGAATTAGAATGGATCATGCGAATGAATTAAAATGGATCGTGTAAAGGAATTAGAATGAATCGTACAAATGAATTATAATGGATCATATGAATGAATTAGAATGGATCATGCGAATGAATTAGAATAGATCATATGAATGAATTAGAATGGATATATTCTTGCGAATGAATTAGAATGGATCGTATGAACGAATTAGAATGGATCGTACGATTGAATTAGAATAGATCGAGCGAATGAATTAGAATCGATCGTGCGAATGAATTAGAATGGATCGTACGAATGAATTAGAATGGATACATTCGTGCGAATGAATTAGAATGGATCGTACGAATGAATTAGAATGGATCATACGAATGAATTAGAATAGATACATTCGTGCGAATGAATTTGAATGGATTGTACGAATGAATTAGAATAGATCGTACGAATTAATTAGAATGGATCATGCGAATGAATTAGAATGGATCGTATGAATGAATTAGAATGGATACATTCATGCGAATGAATTAGAATGGATTGTACAAATGAATTAGAATGGATCGTACGAATGAATTAGAATGAATCGTATGAATTAATTAGAATGAATCATACGAATAAATTAGAATTGGTCGTGCGAATGAATTAGAATGGATCGTACGAATGAATTAGAATGGATCGTATGAATGAATTTAAATGGATCATACGAATGAATTAGAATGGATACATTTGTGCGAATGAATTAGAATGGATCGTACGAATGAATTAGAATGGATCGTACGAATGAATTAGAATGGATCGTATGAATTAATTAGAATGGATCGTGCGAATGAATTAGAATGGATCGTATGAATGAATTAGAATTGATACATTCATATGAATGAATTAGAATGGGTCGTACGAATGAATTAGAATAGACCGTACTAATGAAATAGAATGGATACATTCATGCAAATGAATTAGAATGGATCGTATGAATGAATTAGAATGGATCGTGCGATTGAATTAGAATGGATCGTACGAATGAATTATAATGGATACATTCGTACAAATGAATTAGAATGGATCGTACGAATGAATTAGAGTGGATCGTACGAATGAATTAGAATGGATAGTGTGAATAAATTAGAATGGATCGTATGAATGAATTAGAATAGATATATTCGTGCTAATGAATTAGAATAGATTATACAAATAAATTAGAATGGATACATTCGTGCGAATAAATTAGAATAGATCGTATGAATGAATTAGAATGGATCGTACGAATGAATTAGAATGGATCGTAAGTATGACTTAGAATGGATCGTGCGAAAGAATTAGAATGGATCATACGAATGATTTAGAATGGATTCATTAGTGCGAATGAATTAGAATGGATCGTACGAATGAATTAGAATGGATAGTATGAACGAATTAGATTGGAGCGTACGAAGGAATTACAATGGACCATACGAATAAATTAGAATGGATAGTATGAATGAATTGGAATGGATCGTACGAATTAATTAGAATGGATACATTTGTTCGAATGAATAAGAATGGATCGTACGATTGAATTAGAATGGATCGTATGAATAAATTAGAATCGATTGTACGAATGATTTAGAATGGATGATACGAATGAATTAGAATAGATCATGCGAATGAATTAGAATGGATTGTATGAATGAATTAGAATGGATATATTCGTGCGAATGAATTATAATGGATCATACAAATGAATTAGAATGCATCGTACGAATGATTTAGAGTGGATCGAACGAATGAATTAGAATGGATCGTACGAATTAATTAGAATGGATCGTGCGAATGAATTAGAATGGATCGTACGAATGAATTAGAATGGATATTGGGAATGAATTAGAATAGATCGTACGAATGAATTAGGATGGATCGTACGAATGAATCAGAATGGATCGTACGAATGAATTAGAATGGATCGTACCAATTAATTAGAATGGATCGTGCGAATGTATTAGATTGGATCATATGAATGAATTATAATGGATACATTAGTACGAATGAATTAGAATGTATTGTACGAATGAATTAGAAGTGATCGTATGAATGAATTACAATGGATCGTACGAATGAATTAGACTGGATACATTCGTGCGAATGAATTAGAATGGATCGTACGAATGAATTAGAATGGATCGTACGAATGAATTAGAATGAATCGTGCGAATGAATTAGAATGGATTGTACGAAAGAATTATAATAGATACTTTCATGCAAATTAATTAGAATGGATCGTACGAATGAATGAGAATGGATCGTACGAATAAATTAGAATGGATCGTACGAATGAGTTAGAATGGATACATTCGTGCGAATGAATTAGAATGGATCATACGAATAAATTAGAATGGATCGTACGAATTAATTAGAATGGATTGCACAAATGAATTAGAATGGATCGTGCGAATGAAATAGAATGGATCGTTCGAATGAATTAGAATGGATACATTCGTGCGAATAAATTAGAATGGATCGTACAAATGAATTAGAATGGATCGTACGAATGAATTAGAATGGATCGTACGTATTACCTAGAATGGATCGTGCGAATGAATTAGAATGGATCGTACGAATGAATTAGAATGGATCGTACGATTGAATTAGAATGGATCGTATGAATGAATAAGAATGGATCTTACGAATGAATTAGAATGGATCGTGCGAATGAATTTGAATGGATTATGCGAATGAATTAGAATGGATCGTACGAATGAATTAGAATGGATACATTGGTGCGAATGAATAAGAATGGATCATACGAATGAATTAGAATGGATAGTACGAACGAATTAGAATGGATCTTACGAATGAATTAGAATGGATCGTGCGAATGAATTCGAATGGATCGTACGAATGAATTAGAATGGATACAATCATGCGAATAAATTAGAATGGATCGTACGAATGAATTACAATGGATCGTGCAAATGAATTAGAATGGATCATACGAATGAATTAGAATGGAACGTGCGAATGAATTAGAATGGATCGTACGAATGAATTAGAATGGATCCATTCGTGTGAATGAATTTGAATGGATACTATGAATGAATTAGAATGGATCGTTCGAATGAATTAGAATCGATCATATGCATGAATTAGAATGGATCATGCGAATGAATTAGAATGGATCGTACGAATGAATTAGAATGGATACATTCGTGTGAATGAATTAGAATGGATCATACGAATGTATAAGATTGGATCATACGACTTAATTAGAATGGATCGTACGAATGAATCGTACGAATGAATCATACGAATGAATTAGAATGGATCGTGCGAATGAATTAGAATGGATCGTACGAATGAATTAGAATGGATATATTCATGCGAATGAATTAGAATGGATCGTACGAATGAATTAGAATGGATAGTACGAATGAATTAGAATGGATCGTGCGAATGAATTAGAATGGATCGTACGAATAAATTAGAATTGATACATTAGTGCGAATGAATTAGAATGGATCGTACGAATGAATTAGAATGGGTCGTAAGAATGAATTAGAATGGATCGTACGAATGAATTTGAATGGATCGTGCGAATGAATTAGAATGGATCGTACGAATGAATCAGAATGGATACATTCGTGCGAATAAATTAGAATGGATCATACGAATGAATTAGAATCGATCATACGAATGAATTAGAATGGATCGTGCGAATGAATTAGAATGGATCATACGAATGAATTAGAATGGATACATTCGTGCGAATGAATTAGAATGGATCGTACAAATGAATTATAATGGATCGTACGAATGAATTAAAATGTATCGTTCGAATGAAATAGAATGGGTCATACGAATGAATTAGAATGGATTGTGCGAATGAATTAGAATAGATCGTAAGAATGAATTAGAATGGATACATTCGTGCGAATGAATTAGAATGGATCGTACGAATGAATTAGAATAGATCGTACGAATGAATTAGAATAGATCATACAAATGATTTAGAATGGATCGTACGAATGAATTAGAATGGATCGTACGAATGAATTAGAATGTATCGTGTGAATGAATTAGAATGGATCGTACGACTGAATTAGAATGGATCGTACGAATGAATTAGAATGGATCGTACAAATGAATTAGAATGTATCGTGTGAATGAATTTGAATGGATCGTACGAATGAATTAGAATGTATCGTATGAATGAATTAGAATGGGTTGTACGAATGAACTAGAATGGATCGTACGAATGAATTAGAATGGATCGTGCGAATAAATTAGAATGGATCGTGTGAATGAATTAGAATGGTTCATATGAATGAATTAAATAGATAGATTCGTGCAAATGAATTAGAATGGATCGTACGAATGAATTAGACTTGATCGTATGAATGAATTTGAATGTATCGTGTGAATGAATTAGAATGGATCATACGAATGAATTAGAAAGGATACATTCGTGCGAATGAATTAGAATGGATCGTACGAAAGAAATAGAATGGATCATACGAATGAATTAGAATGGATCATACTATTGAATTAAAATGGATCGTGCGAATGAATTTGAATGGATCGCACGAATGAATTGGAATGGATACATTCATACGAATGTAATAGAATGGATCATACGAATGAATAAGTATGGATTGTACGAATGAATTCAAATGGATCATATGAATGAATTAGAATAGATACATTCGTGCGAATGAATTCGAATGGATCGTACGAATGAATTCAATTGGATCGTACGAATGAATTACAATGGATCGTGCGAATGAATTAGAATAGATCGTACGAATGAATTAGAGTGGGTACATTCGTACGAATGAATTAAAATGGATCGTCAATGAATTAGAATGGATCATATGAATGAATTAGAATGGATCGTGTGAATAATTTAGAATGGATCATACCAATGAATTTGAATGGATCTATTTGTGCGAATGAATTAGAATGGAACGTACGCATGAATTAGAATGGATCATAAAGAATGGAACATACGCATGAATTAGATTGGATCCTACGAATGAATTAGAATGGAGACATTCATGCGAATGAATTAGAATGGATCGTACGAATGAATTAGAATGGATCGTACGAATGTATTAGAATGGATCGTGCGAATGAATTAAAATGGATCGTACCAATGAATTAGAATGGATACATTCGTGCGAATGAATTAGAATGGATCGTAGGAATGAATTAGAATGGATCGTCCGAATGAATTAGAATGGATCATGCGAATGAGTTAGAATGGATCGTACGAATGAATTAAAATGGATACATTCGTACGAATGAATTAGAATGGATCGTACGAAAGAATTAGATTGGATCGTACGAATAAATTAGAATGGATCATAGGAATGAATTAGAATGGATCATGTGAATGAATTAGAATGGATCATACGAATAAATTAGAATGGATACATTTGTGCGAATGAGTTAAAATGGATCGTCCGAATGAATTAGAATGGATCGTACAAATGAATTAGAATGGATCGTGCGAATGAATTAGAATGGATCGTACGAATGAATAAGAATGCATACATTCGTGCGAATGAATTAGAATGGATCATACGAATGAATTAGAATGGATCATGCAAATGAATTATAATAGATCGTACAAATTAATTAGAATAGATCATGCAAATGAATTAGAATGGATCGTATGAATGAATTCGAATGGATATATTCGTGCGAATGAATTAGAATGGATCGTACGAATGAATTAAAATAGATCGTATGAATGAATTAGAATAGATCAAACGAAGGAATTAGAATGGATCGTACGAATGAATTGGAATGGATCGTACGAATGAATTGGAATGGATCGTACGAATGAATTAGAATGGATCATACGAATGAATTGGAATGGATCATACGAATGAATTAGAATTGATCGTACGAATGAATTAGAATGGATCATGCGAATGAAGTAGAATGGATCGTACGAATGAATTAGAATGGATACATTCATGTGAATCAATTAGAATGGATCGTACGAATGAATTAGAATGGATCGTACGAGTGAATTAGAATGGATCGTATGAATGAATTAGAATTGATACATTCCTACGAATGAATTAGAATGGATCGTATGAATGAATTAGAATGGATCGTACAAATTAATTGGAATGGATCGTACAAATGAATTTGAATTGATCGTACGAATGAATTAGAATGGATCATGCGAATGAATTAAAATGGATCGTACGAATGAATTAGAATGGATACATTCGTTCGAATGAATTAGAATGGATCGTACGAATGAATTAGAATGGATCATATGAATGAATTAGAATGGATCGTACGAATGAATTAGAATGTATCGTGCGAATGAATTAGAATGGATTGTACGAATGAATTAGAATGGATACATTTGTGCGAATGAATTAGAATGGATCGTACAAATGAATTAGAATGGAACATATGAATGAATTAGAATGGATCGTGCGAATGAATTAGAATGGATCGTACGAATGAATTAGAATAGATACATTCGTGCGAACAAATTAGAATTGATCGTACGAATAAATTAGAATAGATCGTACGAATGATACAAATGAATTAGAATGGATCGTGCGAATGAATTAGAATGGATCATACGAATGAATTAGAATGGATACATTCATGCGAATGAATTAGAATGGATCATACGAATAAATTAGAATGGATACATTCGTGCGAATGAATTAGAATGGATCGTACGAATGAATTAGAATGGATCGTGCGAATGAGTTAGAATGGATCGTACGAATGAATTAGAATGGATACATTCATGCGAAACGAATGAGTTAGAATGGATCGTACGAATGAATTAGAATGGATACATTCATGCGAATGAATTGGAATGGATCGTACGAATGAATTCTAATTCATTCGCACGATCCACTCTAATTCATTCGCACGATCCATTCTAATTCATTCATACGATCCATTCTAATTCGTTCGTACCATCCATTCTAATTCATTAATGCGATCCATTCTAATTAAGTCGCAAGAATATATCCATTCTAATTCATTCGTACGATCCATTCTAATTCATTCATACAGTCCATCCAAATCCATTCGCACAATGCATTCTAATTCATTCGTATGATCCATTCTAATTCATTTGCACGATCCATTATAATTTATTCGTACGATCCATTCTATTTCATTCGCATGATCTATTCTAATTCATCCATACGACCTATTCTAATTCATTCACACGATCAATTCTTATTCATTCGTATGATCCATTCGAATTCATTCACACGAATGTATCCAATCTAATTCATTCGTACGAACCATTCTAATTTATTCGCACGGTCCCTTCTAATTCATTCGCACGTTCCATTCTAATTCATTCATACGATCCATTCTAATTTATTCATACGATCCATTCTAATTCATTCGCACGAACGTATCCATTCTAATTGAATAGATCATGTGAATGAATTAGAATGGATACATTCGTGCGAATGAATTAGAATGGATTGCATGAATGAATTAGAATGTATCGTATGAATGAATTAGAAAGGATCGTACAAATGAATTAGAATGGACCGTGCGAATGAATTAAAATGGGTTATACGAATGAATTAGAATGGATACATTTGTACGAATGAATTAGAATTGATCGTACGAAAGAATTAGAATGGATCGTGTGAATGAATTAGAATGGATCGAGCGAATGAATTAGAATGGATCGTGCAAATGAAATAGAATGGATCGTATGAATGAATTAGAATGGATCGTGCGAATGAATTAGAATGGATCGTACGAATGAATTAGAATGGATACATTCATGTGAATGAATTAGAATGGATCGTACAAATGAATTAGAATGGATCGTGTGAATTAATTAGAAGGGATCGTACGAATGAATTAGAATGGATACATTCATGTGAATGAATTAGATTGGATCGTACGAATAAATTAGAATGGATACATTCGTATGAATGAATTAGAATAGCTCGTACGAATGAATTAGAATAGGTCGTACGAATGATTTAGAATGGATCGTGCGAATGAATTAGAATGGATCGTACGAATGAATTAGAATGGACACATTCGTGCGAATGAATTAGAATAGGTCGTACGAATGAATTAGAATGGATCGTACTAATAAATTAGAATAGATCGTGCGAATGAATTAGAATGGATCATACAAATGAATTAGAATGGATACGAATGAATTAGAATGGATACATTCGTGCAAATAAATTAGAATGGATAGTACGAATGGATCGTACGAATGAATTAGAATGGATCATGAGAATGAGTTAGAATGGATACATTCATGCGAATGAATTAGAATGGATCATATTCTAACTCATTCGTATGATCCATTCTAACTCATTAATACGATGCATTCTAATTTATTCATACAATCCATTCTAATTCATTCGTACGAATGTATCTATTCTAATTCATTCATACGACCCATTCTAATTCATTCACACTATCTATTCTAATTCATTCATACGATCCATTCTAATTCATTCATATGATCCATTCTAATTCATTCGTACGGTCTATTCTAATTGATTCGTACAATCCATTGTAATTGATTCGTACGATCCATTCTAATTCATTCGTACGATATATTCTAATTCATTAGTTCAATCCATTCTAATTCATTCGTATGATCCATTCTAATTCATTCGCACGAATGTATCCATTCTAATTCATTCATATGATCCATTCTAATTCATTCGCACGATCAATTCTAATTCATTCGTACGATCCATCCTAATTCATTCGTTCGATCCATCCTAATTCATTCGTATGATCCATTCTAATTCATTCGTACGATCCATTCTAATTTATTCGCACAAATGTATCCATTCCTATTCATTCGTACAATCCATTCTAATTCATTCTTACGATCTATTTTAATTCATTCTTAGATCCATTCTAATTCATTCATATGATTCATTCTAATTCATTCGTACCATCCATTCTAATTCATTCGCACGAATGTATTCATTCTAATTCATTCGTACGATACATTCTAATTCATTCGCAAAATCTATTCTAATTCATTCGTACGATCCATTCTAATTCATTCGCACGATCTATTCTAATTCATTCGCACGATCCATTCTAATTCATTCGTACGATCCAATCTAATTCATTCGTACGATCCATTCTAATTCTTTCGCACGAATGTATCCATTCTAATTCATTCGTACGATCCATTCTGATTCATTCGCACAATCCATTTTAATTCATTCGTACGATCCATTCTAATTCATTCGTACGATCCATTCTTACTCATTCGTACAATCCATTCTAACTCATTCGTACGATCCATTCTAATTCATTAATACGATTCATTCTAATTTATTCTAATTCATTCGCACGATCCATTTAAATTCATTCGTCCTATCCATTTTAATTTATTCGTACGATCCATTCTAATTCATTCGTACGATCCATTCTAATTCATTCGCATGAATATATCCATTCTAATTCATTCGTACGATCCATTCTAATTCATTCACACAATCTATTCTAATTTATTCGTACGATCCATTCTAATTCATTCGCACGATCCATTCTAATTCATTCGTACGATCTATTCTAATTCATTTGTACGATCAATTTGTACGATCCATTCTTACTCATTCGTACGAATGAATTAGAATAGATCGTGCGAATGAATTAGAATGGATCGTACGACTGAGTTAGAATGGATCGTACGAATGAATTAGAATGGATCGTGCGAATGAATTAGATTGGATCGTACGAATGAATTAGAATGGATCATGCGAATGAATTAGAATGGATGGTACGAATGAATTAGAATGGATCGTGCGATTGAATTAGAATGGATCGTGCGAATGAATTAGAATGGATCGTACGAATGAATTAGAATAGATACATTCGTGCAAACGATTTATAATGGATCGTACAAAAGAATTAGAATGGTTCGTATGAATGAATTGGAATGGATCGTACGAATTAATTAGAATGGATACATTCGTCAGAATGAATTAGAATGTATCGTATGAATGAGTCGTATGAAAGAATTAGAATGGATCGTACGAATAAATTAGAATGGATCATATCAATTAATTAGAATGGATCGTACGAATGAATGAGAATAGATTGTGCGAAAGAAATAGAATGGATCGTGCGAATGAATAAGAATGGATCGTACGAATGAGTTAGAATGGATCGTGTGATCGTATGATCCATTCTAATTCATTCGTATGAATGTATCCATTGTAATTCATTCGTACGATCCATCCTAATTCATTCGTACGATCCATTCTAATTCATTCGTATGATCCATTCTAATTCATTCGTACGATCCATTCTTATTCATTCAGACGATCCATTCTAATTCATTCGTACGATCCATTCTAATTCATTCGCATGTTCCGTTCTAATTCGTTCGTACGATCCATTCTAATTCATTCGCACGATCAATTCTAAATCATTCGTATGAACCGTTCTAATTCATTCGTATGATCCATTCTAATTCATTCGAACGACCTATTCTAATTCATTCACACGAATATATCCATTCTAATTCAATCGTACGAACTATTCTAATTCATTCGCACGATCTATTCTAATTCATTCGTACGAACCATTCTAATTCATTCAGACGATCCATTCTAATACATTCATATAAACCATTCGAATTCATTTGCACAAATGTATCCGTTCTAATTCATTCGTACGATCTATTCTAATTAAATCACATGATCCACTGAATGGATTGTACGAATGAATTAGAAAAGATCGTACGAATGAGTTTGATTGGATCGTGTGAATGAATTAGAATGGATCGTACGAATGAATTAGAATGGATTCATTCGTGCGAATGAATTAGAATGGATCGTATGCAATCCATTCTAATTCACTCGTGCGATCCATTCTAATTTACGAATGAATTAGAAAAGATTCTGAAAATTAATTAGAATGGATCGTACGAATGAATTAGAATGGATACATTCATACGAATGAATTATAATGTATCGTATGAATGAATTAGAATGGATCGTATGAATGAATTGGAATGGATCGTACGAATGAATTAGAATGGATACATTCGTGCGAATGAATTAGAATGGACCATACGAATGAGTTAGAATGGATCGTACGAATGAATTATAATGGATTACGAATGAATTAGAATGGATAGTACGAATCAATTAGAATGGATCATACGAATGAATTAGAATGGATCACATGATCCATTCTAATCTATTCGCACGGTCCATTCAAATTTATTCGTACGATCCATTAAAATTCATTTATACGATCCATCCTAATTTATCCATTCTATTTCAATCGCATGAATGTATCCATTCTAATTCATTCGTATGATCCATACTAATTCATTAGTACGATCCATTCTAATTCATTCGTACGATCCATTCTAATTCATTCGTATGATCCATTCTAATTCATTCAAACGATCAATTCTAATATATTCATACGATACATTCTAATTCATTCGTACGATATATTCTAATTCATTAGCACGATCCATTCTAATTCATTAGCACGAATGTTTCCATTCTAATTCATTCGTATGATCCATTCTAATTCATTCCAATGATCCATTCTAATTCATTCGCCCGATCAATTCTAATTCATTCGTACGATCTATTCTAATTCATTCGTACGATACATTCTAATTCATTCGTACGATCCATTCTAATTCATTCATACGATCCATTCTAATTCATCCGCATGAATGTATCTATTCTAATTCATTCGTACGATCCATTCTAATTCATTCGCATGAACCATTCTAATTCATTCGTACGATCCATTCTAATTCATTCGTACGATCTATTCTAATTCAATCAGATGAGATCCATTCTAATTCATTCGTACGATCCATTTTAATTCATTCGCGCGATCAATTCTAATTCATTCGTACGATCTATTCTAATTCATTCGCATGATCCATTCTAATTCATTCGTACGATCCATTCTAATTTATTCGCACAGTCTATTCTAATTCATTCGCACAAATGTATCCATTCTAATTCATTCATACGATCCATTCTAATTCATTCGCACGATCCATTCTAATTCATTCGTACGATCCATTCTAATTCATTCGCACGAATGTATCCATTCTAATTCATTCATACGATCGATTCTAAATGAATTAGAATGGATCATACGAATGAATTAGAATGGATCATATGAATAAATTAGAATGGATCATGCAAATGAATTAGAATGGATCGTACGAATGAATTAGAATGGATCGTACGAATGAATTAGAATGGATACTTTGGTACGAATGAATTAGAATAGCTCGTACGGATGAGTTAGAATAGATCGTGCGAATTAATTAGAATGTATCGTATGAATGAATTAGAATGGATAGATTCATTCGCATGATCCATTCTAATTCATTCGTACGATCCATTCTAATTCATTTGCACGATCCATTCTAATTCATTCATTCAATCGATTCTAATTCATTCGCACGATCCATTCTAATTCATTCATACGATCCATTCTAATTCATTCGTATGATCCATTCTAAATCATTTAGAATGCATCGTATGAATGAATTAGAATGGATACATTCGTGTGAATGAATTAGAATGGATTGTGCAAACGAATTAGAATGGATCGTACGAATGAATTAGAATGGATACATTTGTGCGAATGAATTAGAATAGATTGTGTGAATGAATTAGAATGGATCGTGTGAATGAATTAGAATGGATCGTGCGAATGAATTAGAATAGACCGTGCGAATGAATTAGAATGGATCGTACGAATGAATTAGATTGGATCGTGCGAATGAATTAGAATGGATCGTACGAATGTATTAGAATGGATCTTGCGAATGTATTAGAATGGATCGTACGAATGAATTAGAATGGATCTCATATAAATGAACTATAATGGATCATACGAATGAATTTGAATGAATTAGAATGGATCGTACGAATCAATTAGAATGGTTCGTGCAAATGAATTAGAATGGATCGTACGAATGAATTAGAATGGATCTTACGAATGAATTAGAATGGATCGTACGAATGAATTAGAATTGATCGTGCGAATGAATTAGAATGGATCGTACGAATGAATTAGAATGGATCGTACGAATGAATTAGAATGGATACATTCATGCAAATGAATTAGAATGGATCGTGCGAATGAATTATAATAAATCGTGCGAATGAATTAGAACGGATCGTACGAATGAATTAGAACAGATCGTACGAATGAATTAGAATGGATCGAATGAATGAATGAGAATGGATCGTATGAATGAATTAGAAAGGATTGTATGAATGAATTAGAATGGATCGTGCAAATGAATTAGAATGGATCGTACGAATGAATATGAATTAGAATGGTTCGTACAAATGAATTAGAATGGAACATACGAATAAATTAGAATTGATACATTCGTGCAAATGAATTAGAATGGATCGTACGAACGAATTATAATGGATCGTACGAACGAATTAGAATGGATACATTCATACGAATGAATTAGAATGGATCATACGAATGAATTTGAATGGAATTTACGAATGAATTAGAATGGATCATACAAATAAATTAGAATGGATACATTCGTGCGGATGAAATAGATTGGATAAATTAGGATGGATCGTACAAATGAATTAGAATGGATCGTACGAATGAATTTGAATGGATCTTGCGAATGAACTAGAATGGATCGTACGAATGAATTAGAATGGATCATACGAATGAATTAGAATGGTTCGTACGAATAGATTAGAATGGATCGTGCGAATGAATTTGAATGGATATATTCGTGCAAATGAGTTAGAATGGATCGTACGAATGAATTAGAATAACTCGTACGAATGAATTAGGATGGATAGACTGTGCGAATGAATAGATTTTGCGAATGAATTAGAATGGATCGTACGAATGAATTAGAATGGACCGTGCGAATGAATTAGAATGGATCGTATGAAGGAATTAGAATGGGTCGTACGATTGAATTAGAATGGATACATTCGTGCGAATAAATTAGAATGGATCGTATGAATGAATTAAAATGGATCGTATGAATGAATTAGAATTGATCGTGTGAATGAATTAGAGTGAATCGTACAATGAATTAGAATGGATCGTACGAATGAATTAGAATTGATCGTGTGAATGAATTAGAATGGATTATACGAATGAATTAGAATGGATACATTGTGCGAATGAATTAGAATGGATCGTACGAATAAGTAAGAATGGATCGCACGAATGAATTAGAATGGATTGTACGAATGAATTAGAATGGATCGTGCTAATGAATTAGAATGGATCATACGAATGAATTAGAATAGAATGTGCGAATGAAATAAAATGGATCGTACGAAGGAATTAGAATGGATCGTACGAATGAATTAGAATGGATACATTCGTGCGAATGAATTAGAATGGATTGTACGAATGAAATAGAATTGATCGTATGAATAAATTAGAATGGATCGTACAAATGAATTTGAATGGATCATGCGAATGAAGTAGAATGGATCGTACAAATGAATTAGAATGGATCGTACGAAAGAATTTGAATAGATACATTCGTGCTAATGAATTAGAATGGATCGTACGCATTCTAATTCATTCGTACGATCCATCCTAATTCATTCGCATGATCCATTCTAATTCATTCGCACGATCTATTCTTATTCATTCCTACGATCCATTCTAATTCATTCGCACGAATGTATCCATTCTAATTCATTCGCATGAATGTATCCATTCTAATTCATTCGTACAATCCATTCTAATTCATTTGCACGATCCATTCTAATTTGGATCTTGCGAATGAATTAGGATGGATCGTCCGAATGAATTAGAATGGATCGTACGAATGAATTAGAATTGATCGTGCAAATGAATTAGAATAGATCGTTCGAATGAATTAGAATGGATCGTACGAATGAATTAGAATGGATCGTACGAATGAATTAGAATTGATCGTGCAAATGAATTAGAATGGATCGTACGAACGAATTAGAATAGATCGTCTGAATGAATTAGAATGGATTGTACGAATGAATTAGAATGGATATATTTGTGCGAATGAATTAGAATGGATCGCACGAATAAGTAAGAATGGATCGTAAGAATGAATTACAATGGATCGTGCGAATGAATTAGTATGGATTGTACGAATGAATTAGAATAGATTGTGCGAATGTATGTGAATGGATCGTACAAATTAATTGGAATGATTACATTCATGCGAATGAATTAGAATGGATCGTATGAATCAATTAGAATGGATCGTATGAAAGAATTAGAATGGATCGTGCGAATAAATTAGAATGGATCGTAAGAATGAATTAGAATGGATCGTGCGACTAAATTCATTCGCACGAATGTATCCATTCTAATTCATTCGCACGTAAAATGGATCGTACGAAAGAATTAGAATGGATCGTACGAATGAATTTGAATGGATCATGCGAATGAATAAGAATGGATCGTACAAATAAATTAAACGTACAATCCATTTTAATTCATTCGCAAGATTGTATCCATTCTAATTCATTCGTATGATCCATTCTAATTCATTCGGATGATCCATTCTAATTCATTCGTACGATCCATTCTAATTCATTTGCATGAATGTATCCATTCTAATTCATTCGTACGATCCATTCTAATTCATTCGCACGATCCATTCTAATTCATTCGTACAATCTATTCTAATTCATTCGTACGATCCCGTATTAATGAATTAGAATGGATCGTACGAATGAATTAGAATGGAAACATTCGGGCATTCTAATTTATTCGTACGATCCATTCTAATTCATTCATACGATCCATTCTAATTCATTCATACGATCCATCCTAATTCATTCGCACGAATGCATCCATTCTAATTATTCATTTGATCCATTCTAAATCATTCGTACAATCAATTCTAATTCATTCGCACGAATGTATCCATTCTAATTCATTTGCACGATCCATTCTAATTTATTCGTACGATCCATTCTAATTCATTAGGGTGAATGTATCCATTCTAATTCATTCGTACGATCCATTCTAATTCATTCGGACGAATGTATCCATTCTAATTCATTCGTATGATACATTCTAGTTCATTCGCACGATCTATTCTAATTCATTCGTACGATCCATTCTAATTCATTCATACGATCCATTCTAATTCATTCATACGATCCATTCTAATTCATTCGCACAATCTATTCTAATTCATTCTTACGATCCATTCAAATTCGATCCATTCTAATTCATTCACACGATCTATTCTAATTAGAATAGATACATTCGTGCGAATGAATTAGAATGGAACGTACGAATGAATTAGAATGGATACATTCGTGCGAATGAATTTGAATAGATTATTCGAATGAATTAGAATGGATCATACGAATGAATTACAATGAATTAGAATGGATCGTGCGAACGAATTAGAATGGATCGTACGAATGAATCAGAATGGATAGTACGAATGAATTAGAATGCATACATTCGTACGAATGAATAGAATGGATCATACGAATGTATTATAACGGATCATACGAATGAATTAGAATGGATCTTGCGAATGAATTAGAATGGAACGTACGAATGAATTAGAATGGATACATTCGTGCGAATGAATTAGAATGGATCGTATGAAAGAATTAGAATGGCTCGTAAGAATGAATTAGAATGGATCGTGCGAATGAATTAA